>PVHX01009337.1:17883-77191 GCA_004024805.1 Geosciurus inauris | reverse complement strand
AAAAGAAGACTCTAGTACAAGAATAAGTTACAGAGATAAATTCAAAAAGATGACCCTCAATCCACACACCAAAGAACCCCTCGAAACAACAGTGGGGGCAACAAGAACAACCACGAAAGACCAAAAAGAAAAAGAAAAAAGAAAAATGGAATTTGTGTGTTCTGGACAACAGGAACCAGATGTTGCTCGAATAATTAACTTTAAGATGAACTCACCTCATTAGCTCCTTGCTAGAAACATCTGAAAACTTAAGGTTGAACTATACAACCCACAACCACTGTGTTGTGGCTTTAAGCAACTTTTCAAAGACTTCTCCTTCCACAACTTCCACTTGGATTCTATTTGCAAGCCCAGTTAAAAGAAAACGGCAGTTAAGGCATCTGATTCAGGACCTGGTTGGTCAAGTCAGCTCTGCGACCTCAGCTAAGGGAAGCTCAGAGACATTTCCCACCAAGCCTGCTCACCTCTGCGTGGTGTTCTTCATTTTGTTGAAGGACTTCGATGACTAGTTCAGCAAGACGTATTGTGTCTTCGAGCTTTTTGGCAGGAGTGATTAACCGGCCTACATTTTCTGTAGTACAAGAATTTGTGTTAAAATTCAGCGAACGTGGCAGAATAGTTGCGTGGCCATTAGAACTAGTAGATAAGAAATTTTGAATAGTTATCAACTTTTGTAAAAAAGGTTTCATGCAAATGTTAAGTGCCATGTAATTAGTAGTGAGCAAACCATAAAGCCATTTTTTTTTTTATCATTATCACCATCATTGTAATAGGTTAGGAAAAAGCAGTGCTCCAGCTTCAAATTTGCATATGAAGCTATATTAAGTCTATGACAGCCCATTTCAAATTTAGTGACATTTTGTACACATGTTCTTTAAAGACAGCATAAATGCACTATCCTATATCACTTTCTAGTCTGTGTTCAGGCTACCTGAGGTGGGAAGATGTAACAGAAGCTTAATCTTGATTGTTGCTACGTCTCTTTTCTAGAATGGCTATTCAATATTCAATATACAGCATCTTTTTTTCATCCTAGATATGTGTGTTGAACAGGTATTGGGATATTCATTTTCAAAAAAGCAGATTCAAAGTTCTGTCTGCTTCAAGTTGTCTAGGGAGGAGGTCGAAAAGGAAAAACAAAAACCAAAAAACAAAAAACCCCAGACATTTCCAGGCCATTATGGAGAAAGCAGAAAAGAATTCTTAAAAAGGATTTTGGGGATAGATTATTACATGAGGTGGTGGTAGTTTGTGCTGTTGGTTTCTCTAATTGAAGTTTTATCAGTTAGGTTGCAAAAATGTCCTCATTTTTTTTTTCTTTTGTTTCGTTTTGTTTTTAGTTTCTCTTGTGTACGCACCCAGCCCAGGAAAAAACTGAACCCTGGCTTTCCATTGCAGCCTTCAGAGAGCTGAGCTTGGCAATGTTTGGCAAAGCCATGATACTGCTAAAAATCCTCAGTATTTTCAATGGGGATAAGAATAATATTTCAAACATCAAGGGATTTTCTTTGCCAGTGAGACTGCATGAATGCAACCACTCTGAACTTGTAGGAGAATCTGTATTTCTGGCTGAGTCCCTTTCAGACCTTGAAGCCTCAAAGTCATTTAGAACACATGGGGTCTAATGGAAAGAAGAAATCGTTCAGCAGAATTCCATAGTAGGTATATATATTCACAAAAGGACTGCTGAGGGTTTGGGATGTCACTCAGTGGCAGGGCACTTGCCTAGCATGCACAAAGCCCTGGGTTCAATCCCAGTACAGCAAAACAAAAACAAAACGAAAACAAAAACAAAACCCAAATTCTTCATAGGAAGATTCTTTTTTTTTTTTGGGGGGGGGGTAAAACAAAATTCTAGATGGTTAATTTATAATAAAAGGCCTCCTAACTTCCCTTTGTGTATTTCTTAGATGATATAACAGTAAGTTAGGATTTCATAATGAAAAATAAATTCAGTAAAACATTATGCAAAAAGAATGTTTGAGCCCACGGGGGCTAAGACTGAAGAAGAGGATTGGGTAAGATAATTTAGGTGTTGAAAGTTTCAGTCCAACCAGGTCTGGTGGCTGGTGTGACAATGAGCTTTTTCTGTATTCAGGGTCCTGGCATCTCTATTGTCTCTGCTACGCCCAGGTGGAAAGATGGCTGGATCTGGTTGGAGCTTGAAGAGGGGAGTTTTGGGGGAACATCAGAACACATGTCAGATGGAGAAGCGCCAACAACCAGTAAGGAGATGTGGAAGTTTAGTGTTGACAGCTCATTGCCTGGGCCAGAGCAAGGAATACTTGGAGAAACTTGTGCTTCTCAAGTCCCTGATCTGCTTGTAATGTTATAAGTAGACTATTATAATTTCATTAATGGGCTTTCAGGCATTTCTACAAACATACTGCGTATATATGTTTGGGTAATATGTGTAGAGTGAGGTATTTGCATTTTGATAGTAAATATGCATAGGCTACTATTTTTATTAGTTGATATTCACATTTACACATCAATTTGCAAATTCCTCATCCCATGCTTATTACCCATTTGACACATACACCCACATACATACATCACACACTTACATACATTTTCTAGAAGCCAGACAAGCCTGTACATTAATACAAATCTGCAGGAAATCCTATTTGGGGCACATCTTTGGTATCTCTCACTTTAAAAACAGAGAGCATTGTCCTTTGGGATGGAATACTCACCAGATCCAAGGAAATTCTTGCTGTATGTAACATACAATACAGAAATGAAAAAAAAAATTTAAAAAGCGTGAATGATTTTGATATTTGGAGAAATCCAAGATGCTCAAGATAGGACCGCCTGAAGATTTGTTTTAATATGCAGTATTTTTAGATTGACTACAATATAGAGATCAATAGATACACATAAAGTGTGCGTGTGCCCACAGGCTTTCTAAGAGTGTGTGCACATGTACCAGATATGTGTATGCCTGATGTATATATACAGACAGTATGTTTAATAAAACCTTTTTCAATTTTACTTCAACATGCAGCCATTAAAGTGAGCAGGTTAAGGATCCTTTAATCTAGAACACTTGATCTGCCAATTCACCCATTTAGCCAGACTTTCATTTACAATCAATTAGTTGTGGTTCCATTATCTGTAGATCAAGCATCTTGAGTGAGACACAGCACTATTTTCCTGTTCATTTGCATAGCTGATTTACTAGCTAAATTGGCAAAAAAAAAAAAATGTACTAGACATAATTTCTCTGAGATGTTGTCTTTAAAGAAAATATTGTGTAAAATCCTTCAGCACTTCCTCCCCCTCCCCCCACCCGGAGGTCAAGGAGAAGTTCGTGTTTAGAAATGATGATGATTATTATTTTTTGCATCACTTCTGCTGTGTTGAAATGCACTGCAATGTTCCTGTCCCCCAATCTTGCACTAGCTGGAGCACTTACCAAAGAGAACTAAAAATACAGTATACTTAGTAAACATTCCATACAACAGAATTGAAGCTCATAACATATAAAAAAAATTGTCATGCAAAATGTTATGCAACAACAATGTTATTTTGTGCTGACATTGAGATTTGAAAATGTTGCATATGTCAGACATAGCTAGACAAAAAAAAAAAATGTGGACATTTGGAAATAAATGCTCTCTTTTGAGTATCTCAAAACCTACAGCATTAAACTCGAGAGCCCAAGCCTCAGCTTAGTATTCCAAACTGAAATGAAATTTCAAGAGGGAAAGTGAACAGAAAAGCCGACTAAACTAGAAAGCTGCCGAGTAAAGGAACGATAGAAGTTTACAGTACTTGATGTTGGCCTAGGCATGCCTTTGAGCCTCTGATAAAACATGCTGGTCTGCGTTTGGGTGGGTGGAGGAGGAGGCCCAGGAGGTGGCGGGGGACCTGCTCAGGTAGGTGAAGAGAGACGGTAAAAAAAAAAAAAAAAAAAAAAAAAAAAAAAAAAGAAAAAGAAAGAAAAAGGAAAAAAAGAAAATAAAAGAGACAACGTGACTTTAACAAAGGGTGACAAACTCTGAAAAGAACAACCCAACAAGCAAAAAAAATAAAATAAAATAAAAATGATAAAACACAAATGGAGAGCTGCTGCTTTCTTGGCATTACTTGAACGTGACAGAGGCGTGACATTATTTGACAGACTCTTACCAGCGTCTCCAGTACCACCCCTACCGAGACACTCAGAGAGGCTGAACGCAAACACTGGATGCTTCATCTAGATGGATGTACATGACAGCAACATCATGGACCACAAGAAGATACGCTTTTGTACCATGAAGAACACTTATGTATGGATGGCTGCTTCTTCCATTCAGGTGGCCAGCAATAGCACACAATGTCTAAATAGTGGGAAGATTGGGTTTCTCATTCCCCACAGGCTACCTGCTTTCATGCAAGCTTGCACCTGCTACTTTTTAGTTTCCTCACCTATAAATTCCAAGTGGGCATGTCTTTTCTGTGTGTCTTGAAGGGTTGCTGACGAGAGCAAATGAAATAAGGCATGGGCGAGATCCTGGTAAAGTCTAAGGTGGCTACAAATGTTTATTTGTTACCTCCACCTTGTGAGAAGGCTGGAATTAATTGCTTTGCAAAAGCAGACGAAGGGCCGTTATTAGTTCAAGAGAGCTGGGAAATATTCTTGCTCCCTTTGTGGAATTTCAACATGTCAAAATCTGTCATTTTGGGGGAAAAATGTGTGGTATCTGATTGTTTCCAGCTCATTTAATTATTTTCAATTTGGAATTCTCGTGGCTTTTATATTGTGGGTTGAATCATATATAAAAACTTGCCAGCTTATCAAATATGTTACTTGCTATTCCAAATGTTAGAATACCGTAATCAGCACTTGACCCATCTGTCATGTGGTTTACAATATCAGCACTGCAAACATCCTGTAACAATAGCCTCTCCTTCCATACAGGAACGGTGCACCGATGGCGTCCACTGTTCTCTCTCCATAATGAGTGTCTCATTAACCTTGGACCTGCTCCTTTCTGCTAGTTCTGGTTTACAAAGCAATCTGTACAGCGAGGGGGACATACTCTGTTGCCAAGTTTGCTTCTTGGTTTGCGTGAATTTTCAATTGGGAAAATGAATTTTACTGCAGGCGTATAAAAAGTGGAATTCTAGTGACATTAATAGGAAAAAAAGAGTGGGGATATGGATCCATAGAATATTCTGGCAACACCATCTATTAAAAGCAAGACTCAATGGGATCCTTTTCTTGCTGGACCACCTCAATGTTTGGAATATAGGACCAAAAAGTATCCTTACCAGTTTCTTCTTATTTAAATTGTTTGGGAAAAAAAAATTGTGTGTCCATAGAATTTGGAAAAAAAGTCAATTTTGAATGATAGCTATGTAAAGGCAGACAATGACTAGTCCTTTCATTGTTAAAAGAGAAAGTAGTTCATATTTTATATTTTGTTGACAGGACAGCCTTGAAGATAGGCACATCTCTGTCACACATTCTCATGGCTCTTGCAATAAATGTTTGTTACCTGAATGTGTAATTGTCATGGAAATTCCCTACCCATTCTCACCCAGGTAACTGGATGGGTGTATCAAAGTACTTGATCCAGAGGTCAATGAAACAATGAAGCACTCCTGGGGTTGATCCTTAACCCAAGAAGCAGCAGATACGTATTTCAGCTCAGTGGGTCTTGATGAGAAATTCATAAACGGATTCCTTCCTGCCAAATGTCTGTCCAGAATTCTGACAGTGAGGTTTGCCACCCTAGAAAAACAAGCTCCCTATTTTTTTTCCCACACAGAGCAAAACAAAAACATCATACCTTGGTTTCCAACTTCATTTACCCAATTACCATTGCTCATGTTTACACAATTAAATCTGCTTGGCTTCCAGAGAGAAAGAGAGAGAGAGAGAGAGAAAGAGAGAGTTAAATGTACTGCAGAAAAACAAAAAGAGAATTCCTCTGCATGATCAGCTAAGCCAAGGAAGAGAAGCATCCAGAAGCCAGAGATACTCCAATTAGCCCTTAAATAACCTGACCATCTCTGCTTCCAGCAAGCGGACTGCCAGTCCCTGAAATATCACAAGAGAGACGGATAGCCCACTTATTACCAAGTTCCAGCCATTGATGTACCATGGAAGATGCCAGCATTTGTACTATGCTATTGCTGAAAATAACTAGCCTGTAAAATTTGCTATGATTTGGGGGGGGGTGGGGAGGATAAAAGCCCCAGGAGGAACAGAAAGCCAAGCAGATGGACGCATCATGCTTTCCAGGGCACCCTGCTTCCCTAGAATGATAGCTACAAAGACCAAAGCCTTCAGGGTTAACATTCAACAGTTTCATCAGTGAGGCTGTCCATGGTATATACTTGATCCCCTTGAATCTCCATGAATGTGCTTCAGGAGATTCCGTCTCCATGACAGTGTAAAGAGTATGTTAGGAGGGCTGGGATTGTGGCTCAGCGGTAGAGCGCTTGCCTCGCATGCGTGAGGCCCTGGGTTCGATCCTCAGCACCACATACAAAGCAATAAAATAAAGACATTGTGTCCATCTACAACTAAAAAAATATTAAAAAAAAAAAAGAAAAAAAAAGAGTATGTTAGGAAAGAGAGATGGATGAATCATGGATCCTCTTCTCTACTCTTTTCCATAGGAGCCACCTTTTCTCCTCTCTGTAAGAACCTAAGTGTGATGGGATAGTCTGTCTATTTTGTCTCCAAAATATCTCTTTTTTTTTTTTTTTTGGGTACTGGGGATTGAACTCAGGGGCACTCGACCACTGAGCCACATCCCCAGCCCTATTTTTGTGTTTTATGTAGAGACAGGGTCTCACTGAGTTGCTTAGCGCCTCGCCGTTGCTGAGGCTGGCTTTGAATATCTCTTGATCTTTACTCCCACCACACCACGCCTCATCACACGCTCACACTCCTGTCAAGGGGGATGGGCACGCGACTCAAGTCTCATTGTCTCCACCTCTTCTGTTGCTAAAATCCCCAAGCCAGCCTAATTCAGTCCCTTTCTTCCTCTGTGGTTCACTCTCTTTCATGTAGCATCATGGTGATCTTTGCAAAGCACACATCTGAACGCGTCACACTCCTTCTCAAAAACCTTTGAGAGAGTCTTTCTTAGCAAGAGTTATGTCTTCATATGCCATTATAAGACAGTGGCTTCATGACAAGGACCCAATTCCTTGGTCTGTAGCTCCACTTACGTGCTCACAGGTCTTTGTAAGAGCAGATTATACATACATGTCTGGCTCCTCCTCTACCTAGTGAATCCTGAATTTCTAGGGCCTAGAGCATCACCTGGCCCTGGGCAAGTTCTCACATGTTGGTAGCAGAGAATCCTCAATGGATCGTGCCCAATGCAGTGCTTTCATGGAAAAGAAAATGCTCTGTTTTCAGTATGTACAGAAACCACGTGGCACCATTTACCTCTTACCTGGTTACTTAACGGATATACTAAGCTGAAATGCTGAGTAAAAATCAACATAACTGCAACTTCCAAGTCAGAGAGCAACTTCAGGTGTTTGAATGCCATTAAAAAGGATTTAAGATAATTAAAAATATTTCTTATTTATAATATTTATTTATTGGCAAGTGGCTCTAATGCTAAGCTACATCCTCACCCCCTAACTATTTTTATTTAAATTCAAATAAAGTGTACCCACAAGGGAAAAATGACATTCTTGGGTGATATTTTTCTTCTCCAACTGGTGTTTTTGTATTCAAAGTTAGACTTTGTCCTGAGGGCTAAGCTGTTGCACTTAAGACAAGCCAAATAACATGTCTTACAGAAGCAGTCATGTGAGCTCAGCCTAGCCAATCAGAGTGCCCCACATCATCATCAGTTATTATGATTGGATCAGGGATTCTCATTGACCCAGGGTGGCCAATGAGACTCTTCTCTGGAATTGTACACAGTTACTGGGAGAAGAAAGCTCTTTTCTTCTAGGGTCATTAACTTGGATAAAAGCCTGAAGAGGATTGTGGCCATGTTGCTACCCAAACATTTATATTATTCCCAGTCATGTTAAAGAAGCCTCTTAAGAGTTGGAGAAATGAAAACAAACTAAACTTCATCCTTGAGTCCAAGTCCTCCTAGCTAAAAATATGCCCTTTTCTTGCTTAAGTTATTTGAATTTTTCTTCAATAGTCACTTGCTATAGCAAGAATACTGATTTAATATCACTATTAAGGATCCATTCAGGGCTGGGGCGGTGGCTCAGTGATAGAGCGCTTGCCTCGCATGTGTAAGTCACCGGGTTCGATCCTCAGCACCACATAAAAATAAATAATAAAAGATATTGCATACAACTAAAAAATATTAAAAAAAAAAAAAAAAAGGATCCATTCAGGGCTGAGGCTGTAGCTGAGTGGTAGAATGCATGTGTGAGGCACTGGGTTTGATCCTTAGCACTGCATAAAAAAAATAAACAAACAAAATAAAGGCATGCAAATATGTGTATATTTATAAAAGGATCCATTCAATCCCCAGTAGTCACTCATGTACATAGCCACGAGCTCTCTTTAACAGGATCTTGGAGCATCTGGAGGGATAGTTAATAGAAGCAAACAAGCAACATGGCCAGAGAAAATTCCTGTCAGTTATTGGGGGCTCAACCCTTGATCTTCATGATGTCTTCCTTTGGCACTAGCCCCCAGTATACAATACATCAAAGACATTGGCCTGGGCAAACTCCTCCTGTACTGCATTTCTCTGGCATCTTGCATTCTCCCTTTGCCATTGTCACTGTATTTGCTTATTTCATGTCTACTTTTACATTCGTTCCATAAGGGCAGAGATCATTTGCCCATTGCATCCTCTCCTGGTACCTGGCAGAGCTCCTGGAACTTGGTGAATATTTTAAAGATAGGTAGATTGCAATGTTTTATTTGAAATGTATGAGGAAAAGATAAATTCAACTCCTGCCATATTTCCTGACATCCAAAGAGCCATCTTTGGATCAGTAGCTTCAGTATCACCTGGGAGCTTGTTAGAAATGCAGATTTACAGCCTCCACCACAAACCTATTAAATTAGAATCCACATTTTAATAAGACGCCCAGGGATTCCTCTGGACATTAAAGTTCGTAAGTACCATCATATGTTCCATTTTGGAAATACAAAACTATGCACTACAGATTTGGATTTGGAAGAGCATCATTTTAAATAATAATGAATTAATAATGACAGCTTATATATACATATATATGGTGAATACTTATTATGTGCCAGACATTGTGCTAAGAGCTTTATTTGGAATATGTATCTTAATCTTCAAAATGGCCCCATGAGGGAGCAATCACTCTTAGCATCTTTCATGGAATATAATAATGAGGATACAGAAATTAGAAGTCCCAGTGGATTCCAGTGAGTTCAAGTTTTGGTATCATAAATCTCTAAGCATGCCTTGGATTCCTTGGATCTGCACAACTGTGTTCTATCTAACATGTGGATGCTGGATGTCATCAGCTGTCCAATGGATGCTTAGGCCAAGTAATAGATTGAGGATGGGACTATAATTTTATGAGTGGAGGGAGAGGGAGACTGGTAGAATACAGATGGCTTCCAACAGTACAAAAGATGGTTGACTAGAGAGTCACTCAGTTTATTTTTAATCTGGGTTCTTTTCTAGTCTGTTGAATGAAGGTTTAGAATTATCTAATAGCTTTAACTTTTATTTGTTACTATTTGATAAGCCCCTTTATGGGATCTTGTTGCTAGAAAAGTCCAAGCATTTCATAGTGTAAAAGTTGAAAATGTGGACTTTGGAATTAGAAAGGCTCATGTTCAAATTCAGCTGCAACTAATCAGCTATTTAACCTTGGGAAAATTACTTAACTTTCTACATCAGGGTTTCCACGCACAAGAGAATAGCTTCTTATTTACATGAGTACACAAAGCACATTTTAACATTTCTGACATCTGAATGCATCTTACTTGTACACGTCAAAATTTAGTTGACAGCATTATTTCATTCTAAGTATATTGGTAGTGCATAGTATGACTGATGGCCTTTTAGAGTCAATGAAACAAAGCAATAAAAATAACTTATAGGATTCTTGCAAGAATTAAATGAGATATGAATATAATGACTTAGCAACACAATGCATTCTCAGTAAATGATAGTTATTATCTGTAGCATTTTACCTTTTTCAAGGGTAGAATAGACTCTGGTTTCACATTTGTTGAGAGACAACAAATTATTTTTAATACATCCTGTCTTCCTTTTTAGTTGTAGATGGACACCCTTCCTTCCTCCCTCCCTCCCTCCCTCCCTTCCTTCTTGTGCTAGGGATTGAACCCAGTGACTCACACGTGCGAGGCAAGCACTCTACCACTAAGCTACAGCCTCAGCCCTCCAAAACTCTTCTTGATGATAGTCTTTGAAATATGTTTCTCTTTGCCCCTCTCACTTTTTATAAAGTATAAATGAGGTGCTAGTGAACAGAATAATTTGAGCTTAGAAATGCTGCTGCATGAATCACTGAAACATAAAGGGTGAAAAGAGAAACATTGAACTCTTCATGTGTAAGACCTGAAGCGTGGACTATCTTCCTCTAAGAACTGCCTGGATCTTGCAGACATGGGCTTCTCCCTCACTGGTCCTTTGGGAAAAAAACAGAGTGATGGCTTTGGATTGTGTGCTTGTGGGAATTGTGAGTTTGGTCCTTTCTCTGTATGAACAGGCCTCAGACTTGTGGGAAATTTGCTTTAATATAGGAAAAGATACAGAACCTCTACACCACAAAATCTACTTGGAAGTTCTTTGGATGGATATGACTCAGTCTGGAAAGTTTCTGTCAATGGGACAGGGGAAAATGTCTTCATTTCTTTGGCAATCTTAGGGAATCTCAACTACCCTCAGGAAGACTTCGTGATGAAAAGAAATTTGGCAATGATTTTGCCACAAAGGGACTGTTTTATTATTTTATAATCTTCCTGCATTACAGGTTGTAGGTACTTTTGGCCTTATTCACTGAATGAATGAATATTATTGAAATGTCTACCATTTCAGCTAGAAAATCTGAGTGGTAGAAAGAGACAAAAACTATGGTGTTTGCATTTAGTTAGACCTGAGGTCAAATTCTGCTTGAGAAACTCACTTATCTTCCTGAATCTCAGCTCCCTCATCCATAGGTGGAACTATAGTAAAGTCTTCTTTATGGGAGTAAGGTAAAGGATTCAATCAGATCCTCCATGTAAAGTCCTTAGCCTAGTGCCTGGGCGTGAAATGGGCTATCTATCTATCTATCTATCTATGCATCCACATATCCATCCATCCATCCATCCATCCATCCATCCATCCATCCATCTCTCTGTCCATTCATCCAAGTTCCCGTCCACCCACCATCCATCCACACATCCGTGTACCCATCCACCTACTTATCTAGCTATATATTTCTGTTTGTATATACCCATCTATCCATCTACCCACCCACCTATTTCTATCTCTATCATATATCTATCTCTATAAGTCATTCTCTGTCCAATTTTGGAAATCCTTGGCATATTGGAAGGAAAAAGTTGCTTTATTTCAAATTCCAGTGGAATCGTTATGATGCTCACAAAATTATGCAAGTATTTAGCCAAGAACTGAGGCAAAACAGCAATAGTAGTGTCAACTTTCTTAGAGCTTTCTTGGTTCAGAACATGTGATAGTTTAAGTGGATATGTATTTAAAATAATAGAATTCATTTGCAGGACTCACAGTTTTTCTTTCACAGACTAGCAGTCCTTTGCATCTACTCCTACCTTGAGATACTGTAATTAAACACCTAATTTCTAATAGTGCCACCAAATAGAACACACCAGTCCACCAAAAAGCCATTGACAGAGTCCTGTTGCTACCAAAGAACAGCCTGACTAAAGGACTCAGGGGGCTGTTCACATTCTAGTTCCAGCATTCCAACTCACCCAATTTGTATAGGGAAATCTGGCAGTGCCCTGCTACCTCCATACCCACCCATGTATTTGTGCTCTACAACCTGAGGATATTGAAAAGAGAGGAGGAAGATAAGAAAAATGTAGAGGTCAGCATCAAGCCTTTAAACCCATCTCTGCTTTGACCTTACATTTTAAATTCGGTTTCACTCTATTCCTGCCTTCAGTTCTTTCTCTCCATTGCTTCTAGCGTGATCTTTCTGCAGTGCAAGCCGCCAAGCTCCCTTTATGCTTTGGGAACCTCTAGTGGCTCTCTGTCATTTTGGGGGGTGAGACCTGGGAAATCTTTCCTCTGAAAAATTCCTATGCATGCAAAAGTTGGCATAGATTCTAGGTTGAGAACCTTTGGAGCTCTGTCTGGTGATGGCATAGAAAGGCCTTTGGGATCTTGCCCCCGTGCCTACCTTTGCCCTCACTACCATCCACCACTGCCGTCATCTGCCTTACTTTGCCGAACATTAAGCTACAGAGTAGCAAGAGGGTGCTTCTGCTGAGCTCAGATTCTGGTCCTACCACTTACGCTTCCAGAAGTGCATGTGTAAGCTCTCCGTGCCTCAGTCTGTTCATCTGCAAAATGGGAGCAACAACAGCATTTCTCCCACAAGGGGCTGTGAGGATTAAATGAGTTAATACAGACAAAGCATGTAGAATCATAGGTGGCATATGATAAGTATTACATAGTTCTTAGCTACATGGTTTTATTTATTTGCAGATTTTGCTCTATCAAGAATGCCTTCCCACAATCTTCAATTCCGGCTCCCCTTAACTGTTTTCTAATTCATCTCTGCCAAGATGCAATTCAAACCTTACCACCTTGTGAAGACTTCTGTGGTGTTCTGACAGTGCCCTGACCCTCTCACACACAACTCAGCCAAATTCAGTGTACCAAATTTGTCAATCATACATATGCACATAGGCTCCATGAGGCTAACAGTTGTTTCCCTCTTGTTTACATAGTCCCTGGCTTGGAACGTGGTGCTGTGACAAGTGGGGCTCCCACTAAACATTTGTCCAGTGAATGAAGGAAGGAAGGAAGGAAGGAATGCTTTTCCCACCAGAGAGAGACAGAGGCTCATGTATCTTGAACATAGTTATTTTTTTTTTTTTTTTATGTACTGCTAACCTAGGGCTCGCCTCAAAAAATGCTTTCAAAATTGTCCAGAAATTTGTTCAACTGTTAACTTTTGATCTGACAATTATTAGTTTTTGAGACTCTTTCAGGTCTTAAAAATAATTACTAATACTACATATTTCTAAACATTTTAAGCCAGAACTCTCCTCGAAATAGGCTCAGAAGTTCAGGGACCAAACAAGAAGAAAACTTTCAAAGCCAGAGGACTTCATAGGAGCTGTCCCCCTGTGAATCTTCCAGCAATGACCCCTGCTCCATTTGCCTGTTTTTCCTGTGTCATCACGGAATACATCACGTAATACAAGAACAACACCAACACAACTTCCATCTGTCTCGGCCAATAAACATTCATCGAAGAACACAAACTTCTCCATAGGGCAGAAAACAGAAAACGAAACCAAAAACAAAAACAAAAAGAAAGAAAGAAATGAAAAGCAACAAGGAAAATTCATTTGGTTCAGTAACTTTTTTTTTTGTTTTTAAACGCGCATGAGGGCCAAATCACTGTATCCGAAACCAAAGATGAAGTGAATCTCTGCAGCAAAACCAGAATTCTTTCCTTCAAAGCTTATGCCTTTATGGAAATTCTGCTCTATAAAGGTCAACATCCAATGGATATGAGATGTATTTAGACAGCACAAATTAACTCCTTAAGTATCGTTGCAACTCCTCATGGCTCTCTGGGAGTACATACCTTAAGGAGCTATTTAAAAAAAACAAAAACAAAAACAAAAACTGAATATAACTCAACAGTCCTGATAATCGATAATGCATATACAATTGGTTCACCTGCGTCCTTTTGATTCTCTATTTGAAAGAGAGAGCACAACAAGGAGAGAAGAGAGAGAGAAACAAGAACACATGCAAGATTAATGAGTAAGTGGACCCAAATGCCCCCCACTTATGTGTGATACATGATATTGGAAAGCAAAGGTTGCCCTTGGGTTCCCACCGCCCCGAAGTGTGGGGGCCAGCAAAAAAGGGCTCCTTCACAGAGGTGGAAAATGCTGCACAAATAGAAAATTAGTCAAATTAAGTTTAATGTGAAATCAAGCTATGAAACATACATGAACTCTCCGAGTGACAATTAAGTAGTATGTTCTAGCCAGAGCTTAGAGGACAAGGACAAGTCAAAATCTCCAGAGAGAACAAGGAAAAGCTTCCCAGCTTGAGAGAGAACAGACAGGAGGCAAATAAGATCTAATTTTTACAGAGAGCGGACCACCTCGCGTGATCTCGTACCCATAGCAGTTTGACCTCTCAAACGTGGAGAAGAAGGCATTCCTTTGCCCCAAACGTCCTTCATCTGACACCTAATGCATTGCTCCCCAGCCTAGTTGCTACCTGTGGATTGTGTACCAGTGACAAGCACTTTACAAATTAGGGTCACACACAAGCAAAGTAAAAATGCATTCAGGTCACAGACAGAGAAGAACTGAAAAACTTACGGACGAGTCTGAGTTTATCACAAACAAATGGCTTAATTGTCTAACCTGTTTTGGGTTGATAAAAAGTGACTGGACTTCTCACATTGGGTTTCACAGACAGAACCAACAGACAAGCCAATGCTAAAAACTTGAAGCAAGGAGAGTGAGTTGGTTTGGATCTGGATTTTCTTGAAATAATGAAAACAGAAAAGAGTGAAGACAGCATGGTGAGAAGGTGGTAGGTACTCACGAATGGTTAAATCCATCACTTGGGAGGCCAAGCAGAAGACAGGATGCTCATACATTTCTCTCTTTTTCCCTATAAAAGAGGATTTGGGCATGCAAGAGGCTTAGGTCAGAGGTAAAGAGGTCAAAGGTCACAGGTTAGAGGAAAACGTTACATTAGCTCAAAGGAAAATAGCCACAGAGTATTTTGGGATCAACACGGGATAAAAGAAAAAGGAGTTTCAAAATTTGAGATCTACTGGATTAACCATTCAGCATGCCGTGAGTCACGAGAGAGATTGTGACCATGATTTTACACGTCTCTTTAGAGTTGTTGGCAAGAGTACAATGACCAAAAAAACATCATGAGTAAAGGGGAAACAGAATTTCATTGATTTACGGCTCCAAGATACTAAGGATTTAAGACTTTAGTATCTAAGGCTCTTGAGGTATTTCTTCATAAACATAGTCTCCAGCAATATTACTACAACTTCTTTCCAGAATTCGCAGGTAACTATGCTGTGAATGCTCACAGAGGGAGCTCAAATACAAAAATGGAAGGTTTCTTTTCTGAGGGTACCATTGGAACCTTGTGAAAGAAAGCTGTCTGGTAGTAATATCTTTGAAGCTGCAATGTCCCAGCCCAGGGTGGACTATGTTCATGAAAGAAAACCTGACACATGCAGCCAGAGGATGTTGGGTTGTCTGAATTAACAATCCCAGCATGCTTTGAAATTGGGGTCTCAGCCACTTTTGCAGAGGTCACGTCAAAAAGTGGCTGAGCCAATCACGGACAAGGAAGGAGAGAAGCAGAAGAGAGCAGGTAGTGTGGAATGAGGTACTTCTCTGAAAAGAGAGTTGGAAAAAAAAAAAGGATTGGTTTCTTCAAAGAATCCCCAGACCTAAAAGTCACAGTGCAAAAGATAATTAACACAACTGAGAAGAATTGAGGCACAAAAGGAAATTACAGACCAGCTGATCTACTTTGGAAATGAATGCATTTTTACTTACAGATCTTAAAGTTTGTTTTTGGATTTATTTATCTGAAAGAAGAGAGCAGATCTTACCAAAAGATTAGTAATAGCTAGACCAAGATCTACGAGGGAGCAGCCGTGGCAACCAAACGTTTTCTGGTCCCATCCCATCTCTGGCCTTGCCTAGAATTATTTGGTACTTGGTTGACTTAACCAAATGCAATCATTGGTTGCAATCATTATGTCCTGGGATGGTCAATGCTGGAACAATTATTTGCTAATATAGCCCTTTAACGATCGATCTTCTTGTTCCTCTATTTTTATCACTCATTACCAAGTCAAGAGTTGATAAACATCCTTTTAGTGCCCAATTCTTAAGTGTTTCTCCCTGGATGCATAACAATGAATTCATTACCACTGGTACACAATTTGCATCGTCAGACAGACAAAATAGAGAGAGGGAGAGTGTGTGATGTACAGAACTGCAAATTTGACAGGATCTTGACCTAATTCTCTAAGGAAACAAGGACTTGGGCAGGGTAAGCGGTAAGGTCTGGATGGCAGGTTAGTTTCTTGTTTTTAAATTTCATTTTCTTCCCCCGTTGTGTCCTGAGGTAGACAGCGTGCCTTTGCTCGACTTGGTCAGGTGTTGTGTGTTTCGTGTGTGACAGAACATCAGATTCCAGAATGCGGACACATCAAGTTTTGCACACAGAACTCCCACATTTATACACTTACACCACTGGTCAAGTTGGGTGTGGTTTTCAAATCACCCTATAGCAGCCAACAGGGTAACAATGAAAAGTTATTAATACCTTTGCGAAGAAATAGGTCCCAGAGAACCATTACCTTTCTCGAGTTTACTCAAAGTGCCTTTTGGGGTGATCATATGATCATCGGTGATCACTTTCCTAAAACTCGAGAGGGCAGTGGTAGCAATCATTCCAGGTCTATAGTAGCAATGAATGAGATCTAAAGCCAACTTGGAACCATCGAGGGCTCCACGCTAACTGGCCATCAAGTTCAAAATGCTCCCAAAAGACAAGATCCTTTCTTTTCTTTCTTTCTTTCTTTCTTTCTTTCTTTCTTTCTTTCTTTGCACCAGAGATTGAACCCAGGGGTGCTTAACCACTGAACCACATTCCTAGCCCTTTTCATTTTTTACTAAGTTGCTGAGGCTGCAAGCCTCCTGCTTCAGCCTCCTGAGCTGCTGGGATTACAGGTGTACGCCACTGCTAGGACAAGATACTTTCAAGGGACAAGGAAGGCTTAAGGCTAAACCTCAACATTGCATTATTCAGCTTTTGTTTTACTTCTAATGCTATCAGCGGGAGATAAGAGACAACTCCTCTTCCCTCTGTTTAAAGAAGGAAAGGCAGGTAGCAATCCTACCAAATTCTTTCATAGGTGAATATTAGCAGCAGAACAGACGTTTAGGGCCAACATAATCTCTCATAAGGACCTTAGTTATCTCATTATATCTTCCATTCACTAGTCTTCCCCTGAGAAGGCGGTCTCCCAGCCCCTGTCCTGCCCTTTATTCAGGTATTGAATCACAGCAAAGAAGCGTCTAGATTTCAAGTGCTTTTGGGTTTCAGCTTAATGTACTCAGATGGACCACTATTTTCTGGTGCCCATGAAAAAAAAAGAAAAAACAATATTTCCCCAGGGAGACATAGCATAATTAAATTCAAAACTAGGGACAGGAGGGAACCTTACCTTCAATTTTGGCATATTCAGACAGGCGCGAGTAGTTGACGAGAGCAGCCTGCTCTAGACATTTACGAATGACTGTTTTTACCTCCTCTTGTGGCACTGGGGTAACAATATCTTTCATCAAAACCTTTAGGCAGAAAGAAAAGGGGTCATTGAGAAGGTCTCAACCAGGCTTACTCCTTTATGCGTTCCACTGCTTAGAGTTTAAAATTAGTCGTGAGTGCCGCCTACTCACTTAGCAATGATGGAGATCTTAGGTTAAAGAGAAAACACCAGAATGGCTGGACACTATAGCACATGTCTGTAACCTCAGCAATGTGGGAGGCTGAAGCAGGAGGATCTCTGCCCTCTGTTTGAGGCCAGCCTTAGCAACTTCGTGAGATCCTGTCTCAATAAGGAAGGAAAGAAAGGAAAGGAAGAAAAGAAAGAAAGAAAGAGAGAGAGAAAGAAAGGCCTGGGGATGTAGCCCAGTGGTAAAGTGTCCCTGGGTTCAATCCCCAGTGCTAAAAAGAAAAGCATAGGATGGTAATGCAGTTAGGAGGCCAAAGCCCACCCACCCATCAGAAAAGGGCCAGGAACATCTTTTCAACTTATCCTAACTATTTGGGGGTCTGGAGATAAAATTTCTAGCAATTTGGCAGTTCCCTCATTTTTATTCTGATGTTTGATGAATGGTAAAGAAATCCTTTGGAAATGACAAAGTGGGTCATTCAACAACACTATTTCGTTACCATTTGGTGCACGTCTCCTTATCAGTCTTTCACTTTCGTTCTTACCCTTTCCAAGAGTGAGAGAGTAGCTTTTAAAGCACCTTCGGGCCGACCAAATGGAAAGCAATACCTAAAAAAGACACAAAATTCTTCAGGTTGCCCAGATCGATTACATTTTAGCAGGAAATATGCTGCGATTTGATTCCTATAGCAACTCTCTCCGAGGAACGGAAAATGCTTTTTATTTTGTCACATTGTGTTATGTTAATCTGAATTCACACCATATATGTGTGTATATAATGTATATATGTGTATGTGTGAATAATGACTAAAGAGGGACTCTGCAAATGTCTGCGGCAGAAAAGAATATTTAAAGTGATGACATAGGGCTGTGTTTAGATTTCTATTGTGAAGGAAAACCATTAGTTTGCTTGAATGTGACCTTACGTATTATTCTAGAGACCAGCACTTACAAAAATTTGTTGAAACAGGCTGAAATTCAAACACACTTGAAATCCCCAAAGCATAATGCATGAAATATAAGAGTGAGCTCAGAGTGAATTCCTGACTCTGCTCTCTTGGCTTGCTTGAGGTTTTTTCCTTATTGCTGGACCTTTGGCTATAGGTCATGGATTTTACTGTAGTGTATGATCAACAAAGGATCCGCCCTCAAAATCTTGCTCCCTCAAGCAGAGGACTTTGGTGGCACAGATGGAGCTATGTCAGGTATACCTACAAGCCCCATTAACTATTCCAGGCTGGGATGAGCTCTTTAAAACCCTGCTCTTCATACCAAAAGCAGCAGGAGTGACTTCAACTCAGACTATACTGGGTGGCCTCGGTCAAGTGCTTTAACCTCTTCTGCCCTGGTTTTACTCTGTATCTAAATGGAGAGTATATACACTACCTTACAAAGTTGTTCCCATTTAAAAACATAAGCTAATAGATTTCCAGTCCTGTGACTGGCACATAGGAAGTGTTGAATAAATACGAAAAACTACAAATACTATTTCTATTTTTGGGTTACTATTTCAACATCTGTGGTCCGGAAGTACCAGTAGAGCATTGGAAATGCCCAATTTGCTCCAAGGGAGAAATGGGATATGCAGTGGAAGTGTCTTGTACTGGATCTTTCTGCAGTGTGTGTGTAAGATCCAGTCCTCCAGGTGGATCCAAGTTTCTCTCTTCCTCTACAGAGCCAGCTAATCCTACTTTTTTTTTTTTTTGGTACTGGAGATCGAACTCAGGGGTCCTCGACCACTGAGCCACATCCCCAGCCCTATTTTGTGTTTTATGTAGAGACAGGGTCTCACTGAGTTGCTTAGTGCCTCGCTGTTGCTGAGGCTGGCTTTGAACTCGTGATTCTCTTGTCTCAGCCTCCCTAAGTGCTGGGATTACAGGCGTGAGCCACCACGCCCGGCTTAATCCTACTCTTGAGGGTGTGAACAAAGCAGAAACTTCTGGGAACTGCTATCCCCCATCCCCCGCACCGTGGATTATAATCTGATTCACTGAAGTTTTGTTTTTTTTTTTAAATCTTTTATTCAGGAACCTTAAAGAAACTTCAAATTCAACTTTTTTACAATAGACTGATGACCAATGTCAGCTCATAACAGGAAGACTTCATTCTTTGACTAGAAAGAAAATGAACTTAATTTGAAATCAGCTAGCTACTGCCGAACCAGGTCTGATGGCTGGTTTTTAACATTCAGTTATTTTGAAAGATGCAATGTATCTCTGACAGATTGATGGATGGTTTGGGAGAATCAAGCCTCCCCAGTTTCAGCATCCTTATGGGTCCAAGCCCAGATCCTTACCTAAAGTGCGTGATCTGATTTTCCAGCAGAACTCGGAGTCTCTCTTTGATTTCTTCAAAGCGTTCCTTTTCTTCAACAGTCACAGTTCCGATTCCATCAGGCCTGAAGGAAGACATGTTATGAAGTGACGGCTACCTCGTAGGCTGACACTGTAACACCAAATCTCCAGCAGGAGGAAACTGTCCGTTTTAGAAGCAACAATTACAATGATCTCTGTGACTGCAGAGCCAGTTATTCAGGGCAAGCTTCTAAAGAGGATGAGTTGTGGTTTTTTTTGGGCTGTCATTTTGGGGACATCTGCAGAACCATAGCTAATTTCTTATGAAATGGTGAAATGTACCAAGGGAGTGCTTTCAAAGTCCAGCTTCTAGACTTGTTCTATTTGGCTCACGGCTTCTTAAAAAATTGAAACTAGTTGCCAATATTTTCTTCAATTAGGAAAGCTTTATAATACTATTCTGATTTCTGGTTTCTCTTAAAAATTCAGAACAGCTGGCCTTAATGGGCAAACATCAATAAACAGCTTCTTCCTCGGCTGGGGTGAGCACTCACCTGGTCCACACCTTGAATGTGTATTAATTGTCTTTCCTGTACACACTTGGGTTTGGGACCCCTGAATCATGTACATGAATTCCTATGAAAACCAGGTGGCTTGTGAATGTCTGACTTGCCTAGTGTTCAATGTTCTTAATATTTGATGTTCTTCAGTGTTTTTCCTTATTGCTGGACCTTTGGCTATAGGTCATGGATTTTACTGTAGTGTATGATCAACAAAGGATCCTCCCTCTAAATCTTGCTCCCTCAAGCAGAGGACTTCAGTGGCACAGATAGAGCTATGTCAGGTATACCTACAAACCCCATTAACTATTCCAGGATATCATGAGCTCTTTAAAACACTGCTCTTTGTACCGAAAGCAGCAGGAGTGACTTCAACTCAGACTATACTGGGTGGCCCTGGTCTTGTATCCAATGAAGAATCACACGTTTTCCAGTCTTAGGGAATGATTGCTCATTGTAATAACAAAAAAGAACCTGGGATAAATAAGTGGTTTCAGTTGAATCACAGTGGTCTCAGGTTTCTGTGTCACCCCTGAGTACACACACGTTTCCCCTGTTTGTTATGGACTGTTCAAATTGAAAATATAAAGAAGGTTGCATATCTGTAGCCCAAATTTATCTGTGCCAAATTAGACGCAGGATAATCTGACCCATTGAAAGCCTTCAGCGTCTCAGATCTCATAGTGACTTGTTTTTTCTTTTTCTTTTTCTTTTTTTGGTACTGGGGAGTAAATCCAGGGGTGCTCAATCACTGAGCCACATCCCCAGTCCTTTTTTTTTTTTTGTATTATATTTAGACACAGGGTCTCACTGAGTTGCTTAGGGCCTCACTAAGTTACTGAGGCTGGCTTTGAACTCACGATCCTCCTGCCTCAGCTTCCCAAGCTGCTGAGATTACAGGCGTGCACCACCATGCCCGGGGTGACTTTTTGGACTAGGGGCTGAGCTAGTCTGCAGATGAGTATGTCACTATGGAACTTCCATTGGATAATTCCTCAGTTTACAAATGTGAGTTGTCTTGAGACCAAAAAAATGGTCTTATTTATAGGCCTTCTCAGGATCCAGCATTAGTTGGGAAAATCCTTTATATTACACCAGTCTGAAGTAAAAAGACTTGGCAATGGATGGCACAATACCTCTTGTCAGGGGATAAATTGGTCAGCTGCTTCTCTCTAAATAATAAAAATACCCTATTTGAATAATGAGAAAGTTTCCCTGTTCCTACTTCATAAAAAACAAAACAAACAAACAAACAAAACAAAATGGTTTAATCCTCTTCAGTCTATTTCTTCATACTTCTCCAAACTCATGGGAAGAAACAAAATGGAAAATATCAAGTAGTCTATAGAATCTGGGCAAGAGCCCTTATCTTCAAATTTTCTGAAAAAAATTCAAATATGATGTTACAAAGTTGATGTATGAATTTTTGGTTTTACATGAAATGTCCATGAATCTGCACTTAAATCTCAGGGGGACCTTGTTAGCTCTTGCAAAATTCATGCAGTGCTTTCCATGGTAACTTCTCATGTTTCTAAGTTACAATTTCCTTTAGCTCTGGCCTTTAAGTTTTGTTTACCCCAAATTCAGTTTGCTAATGCATTGAATATACCTATGATTGGCACGTACAAGCACACATTTAACTGGGGGAAAAGGGGTCATTCAAATCATTGCCTTTTCCCAGCGATGGGGAGGCCGAGGCAGGAGGATTGTGAGTTCAAAGCCACCCTCAGCAATGGCAAAGCACCAAGCAACTCTGTGAAACCTTGTCTCTAATAAAATATAAAATAGGGCTGAGTATGTGGCTCAGTGACTGAGTGCCCCTGAGCTCAATCCCTGATAGCAAACAAACAAATAAAACCCCCCAAACAACAACAAATCATTTCATTTGTTAGCATGGAATGAACCCAGAGAAAAATAGTTCAGGGAGGGGCTTCTATACCACAACCAAAGCATGGAAACCATTTTCCATGGATAGCCCAGAGATGTCTGGAGCCATTATTAGGAGATAAAACTCTATGAATCAAATTATTCATTACCCAACAGGCCTTCTGAGGCTGGCAACTATTTCATTTGTGTGTGAGATGATAAAAACTGAACATTTACATGTACCTCACCTTCTCAGCTAATTCTCACTACAAAGAATATTATTGCAAATGTAAAATTTGATTGTTTTCTGCTTTTTGTTGTTATGATCGCATTTGTAATTATTAAGGTATCAGACAGCAGCTTCTGCTTCCCATATCACCTCTGTGGACTACTTTCTCTACACCTTTCATGTCACTACTGAAAAAAGTAAACAACTACAGATTTACTGCTGTAGTCTCCTTAATTTGCTCCTTGATCACCTATGTCGGTGTGAATAGTTTTATTTTAACATAAATAAAACAACCCAATCTCATTAAATCTGTAAAGCACGTTGTACAGAGTTCACCAGCAAAAACAGGTGATAAAACAAATCGCGATTCTGACATCAAATGCAAATCTGCTTGTAATTGCCGGGATTTCTCTGAACTGGTACTGAGAACAGGCAATACTGCTTCACAAACTGAGGAAGAGACTCCCTGCCCCCAGGAAATTAATTGGCCAAAGACCACAGATTGGAACCATATCAGTTTAAAAGCAAAACTGTCCCTTTTTTGTTTGATTCCATGTAATTATTTTAAAAATTCTGTCAGACATCCATTTTTTTCCCACTGGCCTGTTATCATTGGCCAATGTTCATTGTGCAGGTTTGGATAGGTATTGATAGAACTACTTTTTGAACAGTCTTGGTAAAATATTTTGGGGAGCACTATTTGCTATCAAAGCCATAAATAGTTTTTCTAGAACAGTGGTTCTCTAATGAAAGAAAGTCTCAGCATCTCCTAGAGGGCTCACAGGACAGCTCCCATCACTTGGCCCCAGCCCAGAGTTTCTGAATCAGTGGATCTGGGCCAGGGCCTGAGAATGTGCATTGTAGCAGCTTCTCTGATGTTACAGTTCCAGGACCACACACTGAGAACCACAGTTCTAGAGAAAGCAAACAGACAAACTCAGAGGAGGCTCTTCCAGCAGCTGAAAGGGTCCTGAACCCTGAAGTTCAGGGTTCTGAACTTCCCTAAGACTGGGATGGATTTGGAACCAGAATCTTCTGCCAGAGGTACATGGTCCACTTAGGCATCCTTTGCAAAACTGGCATCTGCACTGCTCCCTGGGCACCACCCAAGTAGTGCCTGCTGCAGAATAAACAGCGATGGTAGAATTGTATGGGTGTCTCTCAGGAACCAGGCTTTTGTATTTTTCGGTTTTTGTTTTCTTCCTGGAAACATTTGGAGGTGTTTCTATAATTGTCATAAAACTGGCTCTGTGTGTTGTTCCTCTTTTGATAGTTTTAATACTCATGGAGTTACAAAACTGAGAGAACAGGAGGGTTGAAGCTGGATTTTAAGCTTCTAGCTAGAAAACTCCAGGCTGAGAAGTGTCTTTATGCAGAATGCACTACTTTGGGCCTGAAGGTGTCCCCTCCCATGGCTGAGTATGCATGTTCTGTCCTCTAGGCTTGGGCTTCTTAGCATCCATTGCTCCCTCCTAACAGCTCCTAAATTTGGAGGAATGGCCTCAGCCACACTGTGGGGACTTTAAGGGTCTGCTGCCTCATTACTAATACAGAAGGGCTTCCTAGGGGCCAGCTCTTCCCTTTTACAGTCACTGTCCACCTAAGCTGGACTGTGATCTCAGCTCAGTCACCTGGACCTTCTTCTGAATCTTTGCACTGAGTGATGCAAACCCAGACAAAACAGGTGGAATTTGTGTGGCCCATAGCTGAACCTTGGCCAGACTGTCCTCAGAGATCAGTAGTTCTTGACCCCTGACTGTACCTTAGAACCAGGAAAGGACCCCCTCCAAGTTCTGATTCGGTCTGTTTATAGTGGATTCCCAGGTTATTTGAACACAGAACTACTGCTTTGGCCCTGCCTCCTGCTCTTCTGTGACTGCTTTAATTCCAGTTTTCTGCTCCTTTCCTTTGAGATATTTGGCAATCATCCCAATAAACTCTCAATTGCTTACATTATCCAGAGTTCGTTTCTGTTAACTGATGGAACTTCATAAAGCACGCATTCCCTCCCTTCCCAGTCTCCTGAGTTTTACTAAAGCAGTGGATGCCTTTGGACCTAGCTTTAGGAGCAAGCATGCAGGCTGTGCCAACGTAGCCCCGGTCTCTGGTTCCACCCAACTGCACACTGGCTAACAACTCACTTCTTGTATATCATGGTCCTGCAAACTTGAGACAATATGCAGGTCAAGCGCAGTCATTTTTGGAGCCCGGCTAAAGACTGGAAGGTCTTTCACCTGCAGGCCATCTCTGGAGCCAGAAGTGGGTCTCTCAGGCCACCGCAGACTATATCGCATCTGACACGGAGGGCATCTCTGGAATCCACCTTTCAAGTTTTCGGCAAACCATTTTCTCACTGTCCTTCACAAAGTTGACATTTTCGGCAGCATGATAGGAAAGATGTCACGTCGGCTGCTCTTCAAGTTCTTGTCACGGTGGTTAGCACCAGTTCTGTCACCTTCACTCTCCTCACAGTCTCCCATCTTGAGCCATGTCACAAATGATAAGACATCTGGAGTTGCAGTTTTCTTTCTTTCTTTCTTTGATTGATTTATTTATTTATTTTTTGGTCAAATTGAAATTATCAGAACCCAGCTCCCCATCCTTTGGGTTACTCATTTTGCAAACTATTTTCCCTTTCCCCTTAATGCTTCTGAGTTGAGCTTATTAATTAACACCTATCATCGGATTAATTCAAGATAGCTAATTTGGAAGCTCTGAATGCAAAGCATTGATTTCGATTTTGATGTTTGAAATTAAGCATGAACAAGGAATTCCAGCAATTCTAGCTGCACTGTGTTTTTAAAAATGATTTGACTTTTTTGGTTCATTTGATGGTGAGTACCCAGGATTCCTAAATTGGATTTTTCTGCTAGCTTGGTTTTCTACATCATGCTGAAGTCCAGGCCACAGAATCTTCCTTTTTCTTTTGGTACTGGGGATTGAACTCAGGGGTACTTGATCACTGAGCCACATCCCCAGTCCTATTTTGTGTTTTATGTAGAGACAGGGTCTCACTGAGTTGCTTAGTGCCTCTCCGTTGCTGAGGCTGGCTTTGAACTCGCAATTCTCCTGTTTCAGCCTCCCAAAGTACTGGGATTACAGGCGTGCGCCACCGCGCCCAGCTCAGAACCTTCTTCTGAAAGGTAAGATGTCTTTTCAAGAAGGTCGGAGCTGGGTGTGGTGGTGCACACCTGTAATCACAACGGCTTGGGAGGCTGAGGCAGGAGGATTGCAAATTCAAAGGTAGCCTCAGCAACAGCGAGGCAATAAGCAACTCAGTGAGATCCCGTCTCTAAATAAAATGTAAAAAAGGGCTGGGAATGTGGCTCAGTGGTCGAGTGCTTCTGAGTTCAATCCCCAGCACCACTCCCCTCCAAAAAAAAAAGAAAGTTGAGATATAAAACTAATTCCAAGCTTACAATGACTGATGTCTTCTGATATTGTATCTATTTGGTGATGAAGCACAAAATCCAGGTGTGAAAAGAAATGCATGAATTCAACAGAAGAGGAAGGAGGGTCTGGCCCACTGCTCTGCATACAACCAGCTTTAAGCCTCTGATCGCTCCCAACGAGGGGTAAAACTCCAGCTGAAGAGGGAATATACTTCCATTTCCAAATGCAAATGTCCACATATGTTTGGTGAGGCACTGTAAACATGATATATTCTCTCTCTCCAAATGGATGCATGCCTGCAGACCGCATTATGGATCCATGAAAATGTCCTTAAACAAGCATGATAACTGAATCCTACTTGCTACTAAATTGTTCCAGAAACATGAGAGCTTAAAGGGCCAGAGTGGGACAGAATATCGTACATGCTCCTCTCAAGGTTCTTTAAACAGGACACTCACGCCAAACACTCTTAAACTTTGACATGTTTTAAATATTTACTTCTCCTGGCAACACTTTATCCTTACTTTTTTTTTTTTTAAGAGAGATACAATTGAATTTAATCCCAGTGTGGAATATTTCTCTTTGTTTCTTTTAAGCAGTTAATAACTACAAATTCAAGTTAACACTGGAGCATTATCCTCTCCAAAGGGGACATCCTTACTTGCTCATCTGGATGGTTTGTATAATCCTAGGTTAATTATAAATTATAATTAGGGCTCTCACATGCCGGAGTCACCACTTCATTATGAAAGCCAGCCTCACCCCTACCCTTGCCTTTCCTTCCAGTCTGTGCCCTTTCTAATTATGCCCCAACGCCCTGGGGCTCAGACACGCTGCTAAAACAAATATATCAAAGTGTTTGTATCACGAAGAGGAAGACAGGAAGGAACAACAGGAAATTTCTACACCATTATAAGTGTTCATTGTAACTCCTTGGGGTTGGCTATTAGTCAATTTTTCAAAAGAGACTTGGAAAGACCAAGAGACCAACTGTTTCTAACCTGTTCACAGTTTCACCAAAGAGGTAGTTAGAACCCAGCAGTAGGAGAGGGTTCATTCACCCTGTTATCAGACCAGAGCGGTTCTGAAGTTTCTCCCTAACGAACAGTCACAGCAAATATAGATGCCATTGGTGCAAAAACATTAAGCAGAGGGGCTCAGGTGTGGTGCAAGTACTGAATGAAGTGAGAACCCAACAGAGGATGCAAGAAATAATATAAAATGCAGGAAAGCATGCAATTTCCAAAATTGCATGATCAATTTCCCAAATTGGTACTACAAGGATTTTTCCACTTGGGGAACAAAAGGAGAAGGGATGAATTTCTTCATTCCTAGATAAACATACAACTAGGCTTTACTTTCCACTCTGAAGACCCTCTGCTGGACTGAGTGGTCAGAACAGTAATATACATGACTTTTTGGTATCCCATCCATGCTGAAAGTGGTAGGACCTCTGAAAATATGCTTTTGTACCAATGATTTCAATGACCACGGGTGGAAGACACATTGGTGAAATTTTAGATGAAAGATGCACATTACTAGTTTGCTACGGGCCAGAAAGACTGAGCAAATGGGAGCGATAATTCGGCACATTTCACAAGATTTCATGTCTGAGTTGGAAAACCTGCTGTTCTCAGGGGGAAGTTTCCTCCAGGAAGACAGTCACATGGTTTCAAAGGAGACATGCTCTAAAGCGAACTTCTCTTAGGATATCTTGGATGCTTACTTTTATTTGAAATGTGTTTGGAAGTTTTCCTTTTCTGTCTTACAAATATTCCCTATTAGACATAGTTGGTTCTTTAGAATCTAGACAGCAAGAATCACCATGACCAAGACCAACAGTTGCCCACAGTTGGAGGGCCAACCAGAGATGTGCTCAGGTTCACAGGACAGTAATGACTTGCACTGATGTGTAACATGAGACCAAAGGATGTGGGGATTTATTATTATGCCCCACCCATGCCTGCCGGCTATGGAATGTGCTTCATTTAGAGAGACAGATAAAACACAGCTATCCTGGTGATAGCTTATTTAAAAACTAGTTTATTGATTCTTTTTAGCAGTTTCTGTTTTTCTCTCCAGGGCAAGCAGAGTTAAAAGGCACCAGACACAATGTCTGTGTGTGTGTGTGTGTGTGTGTGTCTCTCTGTGTGTATGTGTGTGTGTGTGTGAGAGAGAGAGAGAGAGAGACCCCTAAACTGTGGTCGTGGCAAAGGAGACAGGGCACAGTGATTGAAAGTGACCTACTGCAGAGGAAGGAGGAATCCAAGGTGGCTTCTGAGTTTCTGCCTTGGGCAAGTGGGTGATGGAACCACTTATTTACTTATAGATCCTGCCAGAGTGACAGAGGGGTTAAGTGGGTTCCACATGACAGTTTGGTTACTTAAATCCCGACCCATAGAATTTGCTCCGTCTTTGAACACAGGCAGTACTGTGGCTCCAAACAAATCTCTCCAAAGAATCTTTGGACACATTTGCAGAGATTTTTGAGAAAGATTTTTAAGAATGCATGCCCTCTTACATCTGCTTGCAGACTCATTAATCTATGCAGCTGACTTCGGATTGAGGCGGTTGGCATTATGGATTTGTTAATTGCTGATACAATGTACTTTCTACGCAGGCCATATGTGAAGAGCGGCACTGGCATTCAAGAAAATGTTAAATAATAATGTAAATGAGACAAATTTCCAATCCCAATAATGAAGGGATCCAAGGAACATTGACGCACCGTGCAGTCCTTGTCACTGTGGGACAGTGACCAAAGAGATGCTAATCTAAATGTCATCTAGAAAGAATACTAAAAATATTATGGTGAAAATTAAGTACTGCAACCTTAGGAGCTGATTTCAAAATGAAAAGATAGAGCAATTTACATCTGTGGATTCGATGATCGCCAAATGCAAACTGGCTGAACATGCGCACATGTTGCCTCTCTGTCCCTCTCTCTTTTGAGAAACTGGGTTTCAAGAGTTGGCCCAAAGGAATGTTCCCTCAATCAACGAGTCTTTAACTTTGTTATCTATTGGGATCATCTGCAATTTTCAATTCATGATGCATTGGCCGCATCCCAGTGAAAACGGAATCAGAATCTCTGCAGGTGGGGGCCCAGGCATCTGCATTTTTACACCCCACCCCACCAGGTGATTTAAATATGCAGCCCAACTGGACAACCAAGATCTCAAAGAGATGTGATCTGAAGACCAAATGTCTTAGAATCATGGGTCAGTATTAAAAGCACAGATTCCTGGGTCTGTCTGAAACCAACTGAATCGAATTATTTGAGAACAGAACCCAAGGCTTTGCATTTTAATAAACTCTCCATGTGACTGGTGAGCATGCTACCACTTAAGAACCATTGCATATGGGGCTGGGGTTGTAGCTCAGTGGTACAGCGCTTGCCTCACATGCATGAGGCACTGGGTTCGATCCTCAGCACCACATAAATAAAAGATATTGTGTCCATCTACAACTAAAACAATATTTTAAAAAATCCATTGCATAAACAGAATATCATTAGGAGTATCTATTACACTCAGATGAAAGAAAAAATATCTAAGGAAAAAGTTTAGCTCATCACCTGGGAGTTGGATTTTTTTTTAACCAGGGATTGAAACCAGGGGTGCTTAACTGCTGAGCCACATCCTCAGCCCTTTTTAATATTTTATTTAGAGACAGGGTCTCATCGAGTTGCTTAGGGCCTTGCTAAGTTGCTGAGGCTGGCTTTGAACTGATGATCCTCCTGCCTCAGCCTCCTGAGCCACTGGGATTACAGGAGTGCATCACTGCACCCACTGGGAGTTAGATTTTAAAGTGTTTCAAGGTGTTTCTTGATGTTAGTACTACTGACATTTCAGGCCTTGCTTGCAGGAACTCTCTTGTGCTTTACATAGGATGTATAACGCTATCCCCTGACCTTTACCTACTAGATGACAATAGTGTGGCAAACCAAACTGTCTCTAGTCCTATCAAAAGTCCTCTGGGGGAAAGAAATCACCTCCAAGTTGAGAAGCACTTTCTAAAAGATGCCAAATATGTGGATGGGTTCATATTGTCTAGTGCTTATAATTATGGTGTAACCCATACAAGAAAAATTTAGATGTTCAAAGGATATTAAGATAGTATGATCCAGTCTGCTCATTTTACAGATGAGAAAAATGAGGCACAGAAATGAGACAGAACACTCCTGGATTTTAAGAACAGTTTCAGTCAGGCATGGTAATGCACTGTAATCCCAGTGACTCAGGAGGCTGAGGCAGGAGGATCATGACTTCAAAGCCACCCTCTGCAACTTAGCAAGGCCCAGAGCAAATCAGCGAGACTCTGTCTCTAAATAAAATATAAGAAAGGTATGGGATGTGGCTCAGTGGTTAAGCACCCCTGGGTTTAATCCCTGGTACTAAAAAAAACACCCCGAAAAAACAAAAACAAAAAACCAGTTTCTGACATTCAGGTCTTCAGAATTTTAGTGCTGATATAATGCAAGGAGGAAGAACACTGGACTGGACTTAGGATATCTGGGTCATCATTTAAATTTAAAGATGCTCAGGGTTATCATTTGCAAAATAGATGCCAAAATGTCTAACCTGAGAATTTGGTAGAAAGTAGAGCATGTTTGAAAATACTTTGTAAACTGTAAGGAGGTCACACAACTGATACTAAATATTATGATTTTTTCATTTAAAAAATGCAAAGCAAACATAGATCCTGAAATACATCTGAGCCTGTAAACGTACCAGTGGAGAGCCATTTGGATAGTTTTTCATGGCCTCACAAATAGGTCAGGCTTGACCAAGTGTTGCTTTTCTACAGTGGCCATTTGCTGTCTTGCTCTGCCTGGCTGTTGATCATTCCAAAAGCAGCACCTTGGACAGCGGCCAGGCTTGCTCCCTCTGGAGACTCCTGGTTCTGCCAGACCTGACCATCAGGTACCTACAACATTCTCTTACTGAATACAATTTACTGTTGCCTTGCAGTCTGACTCTCACAGTGAAACCCAAACAGAAACTGCATGTCACTTGTCCTTTTATATGGTCATGAAGGAAATGGGTGGCCACATGGAACTAGTGTTTCCTTTGCCCTTCACCGTTGAACCTGTACGTACTGATTGACAGTGTGCCTTCGAAAGCAAATGTTTGCATTTTCATTTGCTCTGTTACAAGTGCTCAGGGCTCAGGGCTTATATTCAGTGAGTATATTTATACTGAAGCATAAGAATATGTGTTGGTGATTTGGGGCAGCTTGGCAGTGCTAGAAGCAGAATCATTAGCTCTAAAACCACAACAACAAAACTTCAAAGTGTCAATATTCATTTGGGGCGAGATTGGGGAAGGTGAAGGACATATGGATCATCATGGAAATAATAAGTGTAGTCTAAAAGGGAAAAAATGGTCACCAAATTATCAGTTAAGAAAGAATTCCTGAAGGACACAGGAAACGGACCAAGGTTAACAAACTTTTAGAACTTAGAAATGCCTCAATATATAAATGATTCTACTAAAACCATTAATTTAGGGTTAGGCTTTATTTTGTGTCATTGTTATAAATCATTATTTGAAGGCTGGGGATGTGGCTCAGTGAAAAAGTGTCTTCCTGACATGCATGAAGCCCTGGGTTTGATCCCTAGCACCACAAATAAATAAATAAAGATATACAAAAGTGCTTCCTGCTTTGTATAGGTAACTGTGAGTAAGTAAAAAAAATAGAAATCATCATTTGAGACAGGTTTCATTTTCAGGAGATGATTTTGGAATTGAGAAGAGTTTGGTGAAATGACAGAAATGCTATAAATGTACAGGCCTGTTTGATGCCAACCCATTTTATTTGCTCCTTAAACATGATTTCAAAATTACAAGCATGGGTTGCTTATTATGAATGACTTGGTAAGGTACCAGGTCCCTAACTAGATGCCACTAAAAAAGCAATCTGACTCATAATTCTGTTTACATATTGCTCAATTAGTCTTTTCAATATGAACATGTTTTAAAAGTCATTAAACACCTGACTCAAATTCAGTCCCAATGCACAATGTTCTTGCTCATTGCTAGTCTTTTTTTTTTTTTTAGGAATGCACCTTTGCAAACCCTTAAAGCAACAGAGACTTCAGGAACACACAAAGCTTGCTGTTTGCAAAGGCAGAAGTGGCATCATGGATGGAAGGATGGGGAAAGGTCAAAGACATTGCAAAGCCAACCCATAGCATACATAACTTCTTACCTCTTAGCCTCCTGACTTGACTGAAGTTTGGACTCTTTTCTCCTTTTGGATTCTCTTTTGGTATCTTTTTTAGTCTCTGGTTCGGGTTGGGAAGGAGTTTTGCTCCCTGCAGAGTCTGAATTTGACAGCAGCCCACTAAGGTACACATGCATTTGTTGACTTTTGTGAGGGGGTGGTTGAATAAGGAGGCATGCAGAGTGTGGCCAGCCACAGGAGAATTGAGAGCACACAAACATGCACCAACAAAAGAAAGAAAAAGAAAGATGCATCAAAAAGCAAAAGCAAACGCATTCAAACTAAAATAATAAGCAAAAAAAAAAAGATGCAAACTTGCATAAGGAAAATCAGAACTGAAAAGAAAATAAGAAATCCAAAACTGTTTCCATGACAAGATGTATAAACCTAACTGTGAATCAAGTGGCAGTCTTACAATATGAAATCCAGACAATGTGTATCATAATTCATGATGATGTTTACCAAGGAGTTTACAAAAACACTTCATTATTTTATAACACTTTCTTATTCAGTAACATATGTAGAATACAGTGTGACAACCCAGAGAATATAATGCAACTTCTCTCTCTCTCTCTCTTTTTAAAGAATTCAGTCCAAGAGGCTGTAACAGATAGTCATCAAAGTGTACATATTTGTAAAAAGCAGAATTATGCACAGATACACCCCAGGTAGCAGAGTTTTCATGAGTATCTTTTATGCAAATAAAAGGTCATTGGTGGTACTATGGAATCTTTTAACAACAGCAGTTGAAGGTAGCCCTGTTGCCTGTTAAATATTCAAACCTACAATGCTATTGTTACCCAGTTCTAAATGCTGAAGTTACATTTCATAAAAATCTACCAGCACTGGAGAAAAGAAAAACACAGAACAAATGCAACTGATAATTCAGAGTTGTATTGCTTGCAAAGATGAGCGCAGACCCAGATCTGATTTAAAAGAAAGGAGGTCTATTCTGGATTCTCCCCCAGGTTGGATTTCCCTGAAGCAATCTATTTTTCATCTCAGGCTGGTTTCCCAAAGCCACTTGCTCTCTCCTGGGTGCACCTCCCCTGGCTGTGGGTTGGGGTGCTTTGGGATATAGTAGGCTTAGCTTTATACTAATGTGACGCTATATACATTGGGATGTTAAACTGGCTGTGGCAGCGTGGAAATTTATTCCATGTCTCCAGAGCCAAATGGCAATGTTCTTAAATTATTTGCTTCTTTGCATTTTTCAGAACATGGATCTTTCCTTCCAGGAGCTGGGCAAGGTCTAAAGAAAGAGAGTACTTAGTACGGAGTCAGGAGACTAGACATTCTGGGCTCATCTGTAAAATCTATAATGTGACTGTGATCTCTAAAGCTCTTCCCACCTCCACGGAACGTGGTAAGTGTCGTCGGCATCTCTGCCTTCCGGCTTTACCTAGCTTTCCTCAGCTCCTGCAATGTGTTCGCCTCCCTCCTTGCCCGGGACAGTTGTACATGCTGTTCCTTTTGTCTGGAACCACTCAACTCCTACACACGCTTCAGTTCTCAGCTCCAGTATCATTTCCTCAGGGAGGTTCCCCCCCACCCCACCCCGCCATCCTGCCGCTTCATCTGAGTCATGTTTCTGATTCAATTCAACCATGGAATTTTCTTCTTTTTCTTCCGAGTGCCCATCTTAATGGAATTCTGCCCTTGTCGGGACTCATCATTGATACCAAATGTGTACCAGAGAGCCTGACACCAAGTCATCACCAAACACTCATGGAAGGAACAGTGGTAACAGCAAAGACAAACACTTGTGAAGCTCTTGCTGCATTCTGAGTATATTGCTGAGCTTTTTATAACAACCAGTGTCCTCTTAACAACCCTGTGAGGAGGCTATCATTTCCATTTCACAGATGAGAAAACCGTGGTGCTGCAGGGTTATTAGGAACAAGGGTCATTGCTGGTGAAAAGAGTAAGCCATGATCTGAACTCAAATTGGTCTTACTTCAGAGGTCACCCAAGAAGATCTGTTTAGCCGGGCGCGGTGGTGCACGCCTGGAATCCCAGCAGCTCGGGAGGCTAAGGCAGGAGCATCACGAGTTCAAAGCCAGCCTCAGCAATGGCAAGGCGCTAAGCAACTCAGTTGACCCTGTCTCTAAATAAAATATAAAATAGGGCTGGGAATGTGGCTCAGTGGTCGAGTGCCCCTGAGTTCAATGCCTGGTATTGCTTCCCTCACCAAATGAAGGCCTGTTTGCCATTTCTTTGTAGTCTTATAGTCTTTCCAAGGGATAAGAAACTAAGTTAGACCTCTGTGTTCTGTGTGTGTGTGTCCCTTGCTACTGAGGGAATGGGAATGGATGGAGAGTTAGGGATGGTTGGAAGAGCAAGACCAGTCACAGATCACTGCCAGTTCCTCTTTCCTTCTGCTTTTTGATTAGCATCACCAGAATCATGCTTACCTGTTCCCGTGGACATGGGACGCACAGAAGGCAAAGCTGTAGTGAAGAAGGGTGGGGTCGATCATGGCGCCATTTTCTGCCCGTTCAAGCAAGTCTCTGAGGTAGCAGAGATGTCGGTGACACCCTCGCACTCCATTTCGGGCACAGTACTCGTCTAATACAAACACCTGGCCAGGACTGAACCAGCCCTGTGGAGGGAATAAAGGAAAGACTTTCTTTTAAATTCAGGTTGTTCCCTGGAGAACTGATAAGAGTCGAGAGTGGTTGGGGAAGGGGGGGTCTCAAAACCAGCTTTCCAATTGCTTACGAAGTGCTAAACACATTGTGGGTACAATGTATTTTAATTTCCCCCAAAGACCTATCCTGTAGATTCTGTTATCTCTCTTATATGGACAGGAAAATTGAGATCAGAGAGAACATGGGATTTCCTGTTAAGTGGCAGAGCTGTATTAGCAGATAGTACAATTGAAACCCAGGGCTCTAACACTAGACCATAGACCTTGAAGGGGCTGAGCAAAATCTTGATTACTGGTAAGAGAAAATCGCAACATGAGTGCCTAGTTAGCGCTTTATGCTGGACAAAGAACTTTCCTTTGAGCTCTCCAGCAACCATGTGAAGTAGATTTGGCATGCTGATCTTCATTTTAGGGGTAAGGTAATGGGAATCTGGGTTAAGTAACTCACACAGATCATACAAATCAGGAACAGGACTCAAATCCATTTCTATCTTATTCCAAGTCTTCTGCTTTTCTACTCGGGATCATGAAGAAATATTAGAGTTGCTCTACATATATGTTAGGGCTTCATTAATCCTTGCACTTTAGAAGAATATTTTTTAAGTTTGAAAATGAAGCCGATAACCTAGCTTTCCAAAAGAGAGCATGACTAAGTTTTGCAGTTGTAAATCAGAGATGATTCAGTTCAACTGAGAGGAACTTCTTGTGTCCTGATTTACAGGTTTTTTCCCTCCTCCTGGTAATTGTTTTCTTCTAATGTATTTGCTCTAAGACCAGCTGAAACTCTGCTGTCAAAGAAAATCCAGATGTGGCCTCTGGCTTAGATGTGGTGGCAGGATGTGATAGAAATTACTACAGGTACTCGGAAAGGACAAATATGTTCGGCTCAAGGTCACCTTTGGGCTGAGCCTGAATGAAGTCACATTTTCTGGTTTCAGTGCTGTCTGAGCAAGAAATAAACCCATTCAGGAAGTATTTTGTAAGTTAGGACTGTTTTAAATCTGAACTTCCTTTTACTTTGAAGGTCCTCTCTGAGTTTTATTTTGAATGTTGCTCTATCTTGGGAGAGAAAGGGCAAGAGGAGAAAGCCCAGGGGACAGGCAGAGGACAGAGAAGTGCAAGTAAGGGGGCCTTTGCGACACTCTAGTCTTGTATTAGGGATCTGGGGAATCTTCGATTGACAACATGCAGCTTAGGATACATCCAACGAAAGACGGCATCTTTCCTACTTCAAATTATAAGTTACTGCAGAGGGCGGGAGAGTAGTCGAGGCAATGAGCTGCCCCTATAGGCAACTTCTTTGCCACTCCATCTGCTACCCCAAATGCTAAATCTTAGAAACAACACTGCTGTGAAAGATTAAAATATATTTTCTACGACTCAGATGACACCAAGTCTTTTGTAGATGCCAAAATAGCTGCTTTGAAAAGAGTTGAAGAAATATCAATTAGGAACTGAGTCGAAGACACAGAAAAATTTATGTATCCCTGCTGGTCGGTCTCCAAAACCAACTGAAAAAAAGGACTGTAATAATGAGAAAATGGAATATATAGAAGCGGGAGATAAAGTCCTTTTAATTTCTGTTATTTTCTGAAACTCTGGAATGATGATTAATAGATACAGGTATATAAATGGGGAAGGAGGCTATTTTACTCTATTCATAAATGATTTTGGATTTTGGACCCTGTTTTTAAGCCGATAATGACTAATGGAAACAAGCTTCAATATTTCATTTCTGGCTTAATTTTTTTTAAGAGGGGCATTTGCTAATTCTCCTTCGTGGTAAATTTCAAAACAAAAGAAAATTGTTTTAAATGGTGGCAATGTGGAAAAAAAATCTTGAAAATTATACACTTCAAAAAAAAATCCCTCAAGAGAATGGGAATTATACATAACAGGGAATGATTTAAGTTCCGAGGTATATTCTTACAAGTTTCATAAGTGCAGTTTATAATTACATAATTGTAATTTATAATTTATAAGCTACATAATGGTAGGAAACACATTTGAGAAAAATTGCCTTGCAATGCTAGGTGAACTTTTTTTCTTTTTCCTTTAAGTCAAAGTAATGTGCTCTTTTCCAATTTGGCAAAGTTCAGAGTCTTCCGATGAAGGGATTCTAAACCTGAGATAATCAACGTATCATTTATGAGACATAGATTAATAAATTATTCCACAGAATCCCATTTCTATTTTTAAGATGATTTTACCCTCTATATTTCATATGTTGGCTTCTGGTACCAAAAGAAAAAAAAAGAAATTTGAAATATAAATTATTCAGCATACAGTTAAGATATAAGCATATAATTTAGCGATTTCGATCTGTAATTTTATTACATATCTATTAATATCAATAGTGTGTTAGCTTGCTCAGTTAATTATATAATATTAATGCTTTGAAGACACGTTGGCTTCAGTGTTTAGATTTAGGGATGAGAATTTTCCTGTGTATAAGTCATTCTTGTCCTTTCCCCTCATCTTTCCCATCTATAAAGTGGGATTCATAGCATTTACCTTTAAGAAATGAAGTAATAATTGAGGGTTTGCAGAAGGAAGTAAACCGAGTCTTTTTTAGGCTTTTGAATTTGATAGTTTAAAGCCAAAAATGTATCTTCAGAAATCCAAAAGAGACATAATAGCATCCCCTTGAATTTAACTAATTTAAACCTAGGTTTAAAATAGGATTTTAGAAAATGTTGAGACTCCTGCTGGTTAGCTGGATTTCCAAATTTCTAATGCACCATAAAAAATTCCCTCAAAGGGGTAGGGAGAAAAAAAGACTCTGAATATTATGAGGAAAAAGGAAAGACACCCAAACAAACAAACCCAAATCAATTAGGATTATGGAGAGTGGAACTTACTGATGAATTGTTTCAATCTTTAAAAGAGACACAGTAAGAGTCTATTTTTTTTTGAGATAGGAGTACCAGGTCTGGGCTAGGAAGGGAGGGACATCTTAAACTCTAAGACAAGGAGGCAATTTTTGCAAGTTCTCCAGTAGCAGGTGCCAAACTCGATTACCCCCTCCGGAATATTTCTCATGTAGCAGCTGAAAAGGGGGGAAGCTAAGATGGTGAGGCTGGGGACTTGGACGTGTCTCTTCTGAGAACTTCCTGCCGCTCAGTCTTGTTTCTTTGGTAAGTTAAACTATCTCAATCCGGGAAATGGAGAACACATTTGCAATTGTTAAAGCTATTCCATCATGGAGAAAAGAGCTTCTGACATAAAGGTAGAGAAATATTTAATTTCCAAAAAAAAAATTAAAAAAAATGCTATGTTTAAAGTGCTGTAGACCAAAGAAGATACTTGCCAGGCAAGAATAGGAATCATTAAGTCTGTGATCCAAAGTAAGACGCTGTACCATCTCAAAGAGGGAAGCGTGGTCAAAGTTACAGGGGTTGGAAGAGATAAATTCATCCATGCCATGCTTTTGGGCTCTATCTGCATCTGTTCATTTATACATGTAGAGAGAGACACAATTTAGAGAAACACATCACATTTTCTTTGACATTTCAAATACACAGGAATTCACTAGGCATTACAAACATTAGCTCGTTCCCCGTTACCTCCCACCAACATCCCAAGAGAGAGATATATATATCTATTTACCTCTCATTGTCAACTTGCATCACTTACTGGTTAAGTTTACTGCATTTAGGCAAAAATATATTGGCATCAACATGTTTATCAAATGATCACAATGCCAGTGCATTCATGTTCTTTAAAAACTAAACACGAGACTGGAACTTCGCCTGCCTTCCACCAAACACTGAAAGCAGATCGGATCTTTGCTAAAAGAGCCTATTTAGCTGTGTCGGTTTTGAATAGATTCTGCCATTCCAGTGGTTATGTCTAGAGCAATTTCTCTACAATTATTGGGATTCTCTGGACATAAAGGGTTTATGCTGATTTTCAGCAAAGTGACAAGATTTGGGTCCTCCCCTTCCAAATCCCCATGGCCAATTTGGTGTAGCAAAAAAAAAAAAAGGTTTGAGTCCCCGCCCTCCAAAATTAAAAACTAAAATAATTAAAAGAAAAAGAAAAAAGAAAAAGAAAAAGATTTTCACTGAAACCTGGAGGGTAAGCTAAATGGGAATTTAGTTTGTGACAGCCAAGGGCATTCCTTTACAGTGTGCTTAGTCTGTGAGTAAAGCTTATGAAAGAGACAAACAGAAATTTACGCAGCGAGGGCTACGATCTGCCATTTGTGAATGAATCGTCTCACAGGGCTGTAGGCAAAACCTCCTAAGGGCTAACTAATTAATCCCAACATGTGGAACTAAAATATACTACCCTCAATTGGCAATGTAACTCGGAGAATTCAACTGAGTGCCACCAAGCAAATCGTAAGGAGGTAGGAATCAAGTTCTTTTACGTTAAAGGAAATCGGCTCTTTCCACCTTGTCTTTACTTGAGTCTCCTGGTAGGCAAACTATGAAGAAAAATAATCTCATATCAAATGGAGCAAGATTTTATTCATCTTCTCGAATGCAACATTTTACTGGAATATGGGGACCTGCCAGGAACCGGCAATCCTATCAGGGCAAGGGAAAAAATCAATTTCTGACTTGGAAGAGTGTTTGAATAATATTTTCATGTGTGGCCTCTGCTTCAGGCAGATTTTTTTTTTTTTTTCCCTATCTCTCTCCCATGCTTGGGGATATGGTTGTAAGCTGGGTTACGGTGACAGAATGACTCTAACGCGATGATTTCTCCACTTCCTGATTTTGGGTATTGTTCAAATCTAAATGCCTGGCGTGTGAGATTTACACCCTCTTATTGTTGGCTTTTAAAAATCTTCTGTCATATTTCTGAGAAGCAGCAGTGGTCAGTATTTGAACGAGATGTATTGTTTATGCCCAAGACACACAAAAGCCACGGTTTCCAGAAGGCAAGTTGAAGAATGTGTATTTTAACAGCCAAATCGCTCCATTAAAACGATAAAACACAAGTTTTGGAAGAGATATCGCATGTGCAGGAATTATATTAGAGAATCTGCGAGAATCGTCTTTGCTATGTTAACTGCCTTAGATTCGATCTCAGGAAGTGCTTTCCAACTGAGGCTGGGTGCTTCGTCCCGGAGGATCCCTTCCGTTTTGTTCCTTGCTTGGTCTTGAAACATTTCTCCTCTGAGTCAGAACGGTCAGGAAAGCGATGCTGGGCTAGGCTGGGCTGGGGTGGGGGCAATCTAGCTGCTTCTAGTGCCTGGATGGGCAAGTGTCTTAAACCGGCTCCAACTTGAGGTCTCCCCTGGCCTGAGGACCCTGGTGCCATCTAGGGGGCTCTTCTCCATCTCCTCCGACAGATTCTGCCCTCTCCCCTCCATTCTGTGTGTCCCAGGGCAACTTAATTCAGGAAAAAAAACCAAGCGTGGGGTGTGCGTGCATACATTGCTCATCCCGCTATGTCCTCATAAAAAAACCTCATCCACCCCCTGCCTCCTGATTTTAACAGACAGATCAGGCAGTTTGGCTAGCATCGGGCTTCTTGCTCTCAGATTTCACGGAAGAGGCTGCAAGCTGACAAATCGACCGGGGCCTCACTTTGCCAGTTTGGCTCGGCTAATTTATCGCTCTTCAATGATGACGGTACAACTGGTCATTTAGCTCAGAGAGAAGGGGCCTCTTTTGTAGCTGTTAAAAATATGGCACACGTTTCAAGTGTCTTGCTCTTTGTTAAACCTCTTGAAAACTTTGCTTCTGACCTATTTTGCTTTTCTGGCCACTCAGGAAATAGATCTGAAAAGGCAATTTGGCTCTTCTCGGAAGACCTGGCTCCAGACCCACTCCCCACCCCTCTACTCATCCCAAGGGCTCAATGAAGACAGCCTCGCCATGCTAATACTTGGCGAAGAGCAAGTTTAAAACACTATTTTCTGTTCCACTAATGTTTCAAACAGGCTTACAGAAAAATGCGTCTCAAATTAGCATGTTGTTTTTTTCAGATAATAACTCTGTCGAAATGAAACTTCCTGCCGGGTGCGATGGCACATGCCGGTAATCCCAGCAATTTGGGAGGCTGAGGCAGGAGGATCACAAGTTCAAAGCCAGCCTCAGTAACTTAGTAAAGCCCTAGGAAACTTAGCAAGACCCTGTCTCAAAATAAAAAATAAAAAGGGCTAGGGATGTGGCTTGGTGGTTCAGTGCCCCTGGGTTCAATCCCCAGTATGTATAAAACAAAAAAGAAATAAATCTTCCTTTTCCTTTCTTTCTGTCTTTCCTTTTTCTCCTGATTCACGTGGGAATGAACCTGAATTGAGGAGGTCTGGGTTCTAGTTTGAGCTCCCTTTTTAAATAGCTGCCAGGTGCTGATTGAACTGTTTCTCTTCTCCGCCTCAGTTTCCTTGTGTGTAAGAGGAGTTGACCTTTCAGTTTCCCGTGAGCTGTTGCAGACTGCAGTTTTAATGATCCTCAAGATACTTTGCATACTTGGGTATGTGGGAGAGGTTAATGCGGTAGAATTTCCAGCAAGCAAAACGAGCAGCCCCTGGATTTTTGCTTGCACAAAATTATCATTTACTCAGACTTAGGCTTATTATCTTAATTGTTCCAAAAACTCAAGAGTACTTAGAAGGGTGGCTGGCTCCTGTGACATCTTGAAGATTCTCTGAGTTTATTATAATCTAAAAAAAAAAAAGAATAAGGAAAAGGGTAGGCCTGGAATGCTATTTTCAAAGTATCAGTGAAAGGGATCTGATTATTATTGTTAAGTAGAGATTTCAGTATTTTTCTTATTCTTTGCTATATTCTTAGCACCTAGCATAGTACCTGGCACATAGTAGGTACTTTTTGTTTTTGGTACTGGGGATTGAATCCAGGGGTGCTTAACCACTGAGCCATATCCCCAGACCTTTTAAGATTTTATTTAGAGACAGGATCTTGCTGAGTTGCTTAGTGCCTTGCTAAGTTGCTGAGGCTGGCTTTAACTCGCGATCCTCCTGCCTCAGCCTCCCAAGCTGCTGGGATTACTAGTAGGTCCTTGATATATGTTTGTTAAAACGGGAAATTTATTTCATCAAAATAAACAAATTCACCCTATCAGTAAATATTTTTTATCTTATGATTTCATGGAAAATTGTTATATGAACTTTGTTGGGAGCAGTGTATTTCCTAGGAGCTAGATAGTAAGGAGGTAAGTGGGAGGGCTTAGGGAAATCACAAAGACTGGAGCTGGAGGCTAGATCTGCCATTACTGGGTATGTGGTGTGAGGCAGTTGCATAATGTTTCTGAGCCTTCTTGTCCTCATGGGTGAGTAGAAGACAGTGTTCAAGCCTACCATGGAGGGTTGTTGACAGGATCTCATGAGAATTGCCTGGAAGGCATCTGGCACATACTAGTTGTTCAATAAATGTTAGTTAGGAGTAATCCGGCAGGCTTCTAAGAGCTTGTAAAGTCACTTGTTTTAAGTTGTTCATGAGCCAAGGATGACTTTGCCTTTACGGCTAATGCTCCTTACTTCTTGAATCATTTCTGGGAAGCTGGATGTCCTTTCCAGTCTCTCCACTTTGTGGCTGGGCTCTACCCCTGTATAACCAATTCTTCGGTCCTGTCTCTGAGATGTTGCTGGGTTGTGTTCCAATTTTTCTGTGATAAGGATAGAGGCACACAGTTGAACACCTTGGGAGATAATACGGTCCTTGAGAACAGTTTCCAACCTGGGGGTTCCCCTGCGAGCCTCTAGAAGACAGAGTCCTCAGGAGGCGGTTATTAACTCACTGACTCCGACACCTCCGTCTCAGGCAACTTCTCATTGGCTTTATTAAGGAGCCACACACATGGGGATTCAGATGGTATCCTGCAAATCCAAAAGTGGGAACATGTGCTCTTAGGGGAAAAAAAATCTTATAGAAGGAAACAGAATTCTAGGTGCAGGTGTCTTTGGATACCATTCAGATTGTCTGCCTGTGTCTCCATACATGTCTAGGACCATATGCATTACATATGTTGTCTATTTTAAAATAAAACATTGCAGTGGTCCAGCTGTTCCAAATTCTGTTTCAAAGAACTTGTGGGCGCTTCCCAAGCAACACCATATAGTCACTCCTGCACTGTCCCAGTCTGTTCTTCTACAGTGCCGAACGTGAAAAAGCAAATGCTCTTTGAAACTTCATTTCCCCTTGTACAAATAATTGGAATCAGTGGATTCAAGAAAAAAAGAAAACTTCAATGTTGACATTATCAGGGAAGAAAACAGCCCAGAGCAAAAAGCATGAGAGAGTCAATTCCTGAATTCAGGACACGGGGATCACTCCCTTTGCCAATATTTGGCATGTGTCAAGAGAATGAAAATGAAGTTGAACATTAGCTTGAGCAAAAGAGAATTAAGAGGGTAAAGTGGCTGTTAAAATCCCAGTGATGTTTGGATTATGTCTTGCTTTGAGAGACACACACTCATGTTCTTTTTCATTAACATGATTAAAAATAAAAAAGAAATCAAGGATGAACTGCACTTTAAGAATCAATTTTTTATTTTACCTTTTCCAGTCCTGGCCTTAGGAAGTAGTTCCTAAGTCCCGCTCTGTCTGCAAGGGTTCCAAATGTCCAAAAGAGGCCTTGGCTCTGTAGCGAGGGCATAATCAACACACTTGCCAAACAACGCGGCCAGCTTCATTTCTGGGGTTTAATGGCATGTTTAAGCCTTTTACCAGATAGGAGACTGACTTGTAACTAAAGCGAGTAAAGCAAATATTGGTCCCTAAACTACATTAAGAACCTCAAACCCTAGCAATGGTATCTAGGATTCAGAACCAGAATGATGGACAGGCAGACTTGTGGGGACCAGGTACGCTTTCAAGTAGAAACTCATCAAAACCTTTACCCCAAGTTTGCCCAGAAACAATTTTGGTTTGATATTGAAGAAATGTTGGAGAAAAAACTGGCTCCTTTGGTGATACCATTATATATGTTTATACTCCCATTTAGCCTGCTTTATGAAAATTCAAGTGAATGGTCCTTAACAGACCACCCTGCCATTTATGTTGTTCTTTAATTAATTATGCTATTTGGGTTCATTTCATGTTTGATATTTTTTTCCTTTTCTCTTCCCTCACAACTGGAAAAATATGTAATAGTTTTCATGATCTCTTAATAGCAAGCATACTTATGTGATCTTGTTTCGGATACATACATTTTGAGACAGAGTTGCAATAATGTCTACCAAATACGTGCACTTTTCTTGGAGGCATAAGAGAGCTTTCAGATTTTGATTGTATTGAGACTTCTCTATTATTCTGACAGCTTAAAAACAAAAGGTCAAATCTCCCTTTTTTATTTTGTAATATTTCATTTTGGAAAATTTCATGGGCTTGTGAAGGAGCAATTCTAGAGTTGAAAATGATTATAATTGTATTGTTAGCAAATTGTCTGAAAGAGACTCTGTTCTCTCATGAATCCCTTCCCTAGTTAGCTAGAGGTAGCTGTTTTATCATCACAATTTAGAGCACAGCAAGGGCTATTGCTACTCCTGATAGATGCTAGAGGCAAGAGAATAGCTAATGGAACTCTAAAGTCATCTGTGAACCCAAACTGCAAATTAAAAGGTGACTTTGTATCTTTTCTTATATGGAAAATGTGTGCTTGTCATATCTGCTTGACAGTACCAGAGCGAATGTATGGTTTGGACAATAACGAACAATGACAGTAGTCAGCTTCATCAGAAGACATGAAATAAAGAAATGACAATGATTGATGGCAGCTGGCTGTTTACAGATTTTTCTAGAAGAGTTTTCCTTGGCAGACTCAAGTAATCAGGGGGATATTGTACCCCGCCTGAGCTCTGCACAGCAAGCAGAAGACTGGCCCTTCCATGCCCGCTGCCCCCAGTGAGGCACGAGGTGGACCACTTAATCAAGAACAACTTCATTCTTTTGCAGACTCTCCGACAAAGTCAAGCTAACCTGAATGTCTGAGGGAGGATGGTTTCTTCAGAAGCTCTCAAGGGCAACATTGCATTTTTGCAGAAATCTCAAATTTAAAACTACCATGGTAGTAACATTCAAGGGGATAAACATGTGATGTTTTCTTTCAGTGCTAATTTTTAGAATTCATTGTAAAACAGTCTCTTTGAGGAAAAATCATAACCGAGATCTGGTCAGTGATCTCAAAACCAATAAATTAGTGATTTATCTTTTTGTTCCTGCTGTAATGATTATTTTTTCAAGTAATTTCCCTGCTGTAATTATTGCATTAGCAAATCATCATCTTTTTTTAAAAATATTTTGTTTAGTTGTAGATGAACACAATCTTTATTTATTTTTATGTGGTGCTGAGGATCGAACCCAGTGCCTCACGCATGCGAGGCAAGCGCTCAACCGCTGAGCCATAGCCCCAGCCCCTCATCATCTTTTTTTTAAAGGTTGACTTTTTATCATAACTTTATTTTTATTTATTAATTTGTATATGGTACTGAGGATCGAACCCAGTGCCTCACCTGCGTTAGGTGAGCGCTCTACCACTGAGCCACAACCCCAGCCCCCAAATCATCATCTTTTATGATCTTTACAACATGAACAAAAGTAAATTTTTTACTTGACTAATTAGTAATGTATCATACTGTAAATCACTCTATGACATAAAAATGCTCGACTGGTTCATGAATAGCACATTTAATGGGTCTGAAGTAGTTAACAAAGCAACAAACCTTCATTTCATATGGTCTATTCAGATCATATCATGATGTTTAAAAAATTTCGGACCTGATTGTTGGAGTCTATCTTTTAAAAAAGGCATTTACTTCAACACTGAGAAGAAATGTGATTTACAGTGTGGTTTTTGGACCATGCAAATTAAGTTCATATTGAATTAATTCTTTGATATTGCTTTTCTGCAACGTAGCAACTGCAAGTTGACAATACAAGAAGATATAGCAAAAATCTCATAAGATAAATTATAGAAAGGAATGAAGGCAAAATGACTATTGGGAAATCTATGAGGACAGCAATGCATTGTGCAAATTCTCTCAGAACAGAACTCATTCAGTCATCTATTCATCCAACCTTTCATTCTCAAAAAAAAAAAAAAAAAAAAAAGCAAAAAATCCTAAATTCCCACTAAGTTCACATTCTATGGTAAGCTTTTAAAAAATGCCTCATCAGACATTCAAAAGAAAGTAAAGTGAAATTAAGTATCTGCTTGGCGTGGTGAAAAAAGTCTGTCTGCTAGCCAGGGGTACATTTATGCAAAAGAAAATTTTAAAAAGGAAAGGAAGAAAGGGAGTAAAAGCAAATTAAAGAAACCAAAAGAATTAGAACAAAGGACTATTATCAAATGGTCAGGAGGAATGATATGACCTACTTCTTCTAAATCAGCATTCAGAATACTCAAATACATATTTGCCTGCTCTCTTGACCGATTTTTCTACTTCCTTCTAATGTTGAGTCTTCCGTCAACATGTTTTTGGTGGACAGCTTTTTCCTATATGCATAAAGGAATTATGCACTCTCTTTTTGAAGAGTGAAGAGAAAGATTTTTCTAACATTGTAAGGTATCATGTTTTTTTTCTCTTAGAGATGTAGTTTTAGAAAAATTAACACACATAAAAATGACCTTGAAAAAGTTATTGTTGTCATTGTTCTTGGGGGAGGAGCAGGATGACATTTGAGACCAGAGGCCAAAACCCTCTCTGGAACTGTGAGATTGTAAATGCAAAGCATTTGCGACTAAGGTACATGGACTTCACTGTGTCCTTAATTTGCTATTTTTGTGTGTGGCTGTTCCACTGATTACAATTCTCCTTTCGAAATCAAACCTTTAGCCAGGGTAGAAAGAATTCTTTAATATTCAAATGATGTGTTTCCTTTATGAGTTCTGTTTGGCATCTTTAAAATTTAAAATTGACTTTATGAGTAGCACTTTGCATTTTTAAAAGTTAACATTTTAAAAATTCACTTGACTAATTGCGTTTTAAAAATGGACTCAAATTGCATTTTGCATTTTTGAGTTTACTTTGTTAATTGTATTCTGCATTTTTTAAAAAGTTTTGCTCCATTACGGTCTTCGGGTCTCCTACCCTACCTTTCTTGGGTTAAGGTTTCCATAGTTACCACACCCTGGGTGCGCTGACCTTTCTCATCTTTGGAACTGGATGGGAACAACAACAACAACACATTCTCCGAGTGCAAAATGATCTGTTTTCAGGCATTAAGCAGTCAGGTAGCTGTGAATTCCATGAAGCAAAGGCCTTATTTGCCGTTACATTGTGATGTCAATTAATTTTCTTGGAATGACAAAAAATTAGGAGATGCTCATGGTTGGCATCTTTACCCAGAGGATCACTTGATGCCAATATGAAAGCCAAGGAGAGGAGGCAATTATGCACACGTCACATGCATCCGGGTTTCAGTATGGAAGCTTACATGTCAAACCTAAGGTCAGGAAAATAACATGAAAAATTGTCTACAAGGTCTAGACATGAGGGAGACTGAAGAGGAGAGGGGGGAGAAGCACATTGCAGGTGTCAGATAATCGAGTTGGATTATCTGAGCTGTGCTAGCTACAGACGAGCACTTACCCTTTAGTCCAGCTAGAAGTTAGCAGGGTAAGAAGAAACAAACCAGAATAACATAAAGACTAGCAACAGGCTCAGGAAAGCAGACAGGAGTTCTAACCTAGCAGCTAACGTTCTTGGGTTTGAGCAAAGATTGAACGAGAAAACTCCAACAGAACAAAAACAAAAACGAAATCAACCTCCCCCACAGCAACAGTAACCCCGAACCCCACTAACCTCGAAGACTGTTCAAGGGTTGGCCAAAAAAATGAACTATTCATAGAAACAACCCTCTTTGGGGAATCCTGGATGTAGTTAATAGTTATTAGTTGAGAAACAGACATTACAATAACTCATGGCAAGTCATATATCAAATAATCATTGACCCAACGTCAAAGCTGAAAGTACCCCCTCCCACCTACCCCGCTCCAAATGAGAACTGGGGTTCTGGTTTTCACTGTGCCACTGACACATGATGGGTGTCTTCGTGAGTGGCCACCTGGCGTAAGAAATGGTGGCATCACTCAATTTTTGATCTGGACATTTCCAATGGGAACACCATTAGCCTTAAACACTAGGGGAATGGCATTTTTAAAAATTGGGTAATGAGATACCAACTTCTTATTATCATTATTATTTTAGAATTTCAACTAAAAAGGAAAACAAATTAAATCAACAACAGACACAAAAAAACCGCAAAAGAACAAAAAAGGTGTTAAAGGTTGATGGAACCCTCCCAGAATCTTTGTAGAGTCACACACAAACTAATGAATAGCAGGATCTATTTTTTGTTGTTGTTTTTTATTTATAATTCCATATCAATACTCCACTCCACTCTTTCTTAGACATGTCTTTTCATTTTGAAATTGTTAAATATACAAACTGCACCAGGAAATCTGTTCAACTGAATTTAGGGAGACCCAACGAAACCCACAAGTACTCCCAGGTTTCCCAAGCTAGAAAATATCCCATTCTCAAGTGTTGCTCGTGAACAGACAGCCACATGACAAGATTGGAGTGTTCTTCTTTTCTTCTTTTTAGCCCTCAAGACATTTCTATATAGCTCCCCTTTGCAGAGTAAATACTAATAAAACAATTACAAAATTAAGTCATTGAAAAGTTGTTAAAAATTATTCACTAGCAAGAATGGCAAGTCCTTTGAACAAATATTCAAAACAGAATTTAATGAGATATGTGTAAGTCTTTAACAATGACCTTTACCTTCTGGAAGTCAAGGAAACTTTTTTAAAATGCAATACTTGATTTCTTTCTTTTTACTCTGTTTGCTAGCTACAGAATCTGACTTAATTTTTGTGATGTGACTTAAACAAGTCAACCAAATGTAAATAAAGGATCAAAATTGCTACTTAGGCTGAGTGTGGTGGCATACACCTGTAATCCCAGCAGTTCGGGAGGCTGAGGCAGAAGGATTGTGAGTTCAAAGCCAGCCTCAGCAAAAGCAAGGCGTTAAGCAACTCAGTGAGACGCTGCCTCTAAATAAAATACAAAAGGTCTGGGGATGTGGCTCAGTGGTTGAGTGCTCCTGAGTGTTAATACCAAAAAAAAAAAAAAAAAAAAAATTGCTACTTAGAATATGTTACGACTGTTTTTAATTTTTAATTTTTTATGCTTTGTACTATTGGTGACCAACACATCCCAGTTTTCCCAGGTCTGAGGGGCTTCCTGGAACATAGGACTTGCTGTGCTAAAAACAAGGAAGTCCCAGGCAAATCAGGATGTATTGGTTGCCTTAAGTATGAATTGGCATTGGGTTTGATCAAGCTCCCCACAAGATTTATAAAGCTTGATATGTTTGATAGCTAGGCTTTGAACTTAACAAATAAAAGCAGCTATGAAGTAATTGTGAACTAATCTGATGGTTTGTAAGTTATGGGAACAGAAGCCAAACTTGCTGGAACTCTAGTTGAAATTTTGTTAAGTACCTAAACTAGCAATCTGCAGAATTTGAAGCAGTGTTGAGACTGTTGAGACTCTGTTTCAGGGGTAAAAAAGCAATTGTGGGGCTATTGAGATCAATGTTATTGGACTGAAGTTAAAGGTTAAGGACTGCCATTTATTACAGGGCCACTATGTACGGGTAACTAGAGCAGGCACTGGTCAACTCAATGGGTGCCATTCACAGTTTTGTCTACAAAAAAGGCATCTCTGGTAGGACACAATTCATGTGGCTGAATGTGGTAGCCTTTATTTTGATTTTTGGGGTATTGGGAATTGAACTCAGGGGCACTTGACCACTGAGCCACATCCTCAGCCCTATTTTGTATTTTATTTAGAGACAGGGTCTCACTGAGTTGCTTAGCACCTTGGTTTTGCTGAGGCTGGCTTTGAACTCACAATCCTCCTGCTTCAGCCTCCAGAGCCACTGGGATTACAGATGTGTGCCACCACACCTGGTGGTGGGTTTGTTTTTGTAGATCCAGGTACGTGTGGCAGGGCCTCATGTTCTTTGGAGGGTTTTAATTCCTGAGCAGAGTTTAGGAAGTCACTTGAAAAGCAGGTCACCCCACAATTCGTTCTCATAAATCCCAGATGCATATGATATCTGGCCTTCTCCTTCATCTCTCAGTGTACCTTTGATGCTCTCAAGAGATGATAGATATTGCTTATCCCTTCAAAACTGAATCTTTTTTGGATTCAAAATCCAGGATTTTGCTGGATGCCCCGTTTACTAAAAGTTACCTTTTTTCAAACAGGGTAGTGACATGGATCTTGCTGTGTGTATTCAATTGCACCTTTCTGATAATTACCTAATAGCTAGCATCTTAATTTCATAACCAAGTCTATCCTGTTCAAAGGCAGAAATCTCAGTCAAGAGCCTCTGTGTATTTCCCTGAATAGTCACCCTATCACAGCAGCTTCTGTCACCAGTCTTTCTTTTCCCTTTCCTTCCTTCCTTCCTTCCTTCCTTCCTTCCTTCCTTCCTTCCTTCCTTCCTTCCTTCCTTCCTTCCTTCCTTCCTTCTTTCTTTCTTTTTTGGTGTGTGGGGTGCCAGGAATCGAACCCAGGGCCTTGTGCATGCTAAGCCCATGCTCTACCACTGAGCTAGGCCTCCAAGCCCTTGCCATTCAATATTACTTCTGAATGCCCTTTGTCTTCTCTATACCAGTGAGAAAAAAGTAGGGCCATCCACAAACTATGTAGCATCAACATAGATGAATTTCCTAAAGTGTACAGATGTTAGAACAGAGTCATTGAATACAATGAGAAATGATCTCTGAAGAATCAGAGATTATTTGGAAATAAGACCAGTATTTTCCAAATATTCCGAGATATATGTTTTATGAAGTTGCTTTGGATGGTGATTATAATTACAATGTTTTTTTTTTTTTTTTCTCATACAAGGATGATTCCATTTCAGGTGGCTAGGATAGGAGGTATTCTTCCCCAATGTATTAAAAATGAGCCTATCGGGCAGCATTAAAGAGCACACAGTTGCTTTACGTTTAGAAAAATTAAACCAACATTGGGTATACTTTATGTCAACCAACGACTATTGCTGTCTTTAGTATTATCAATAAACCTAGGTGCCAGAAGATATTAGAGAAAACAGGAAGGGAGAGGGAGCTTGGTGGTGGTCATGGCAGGAGAGCCACCCTTCCCTCCCAGATCCCACGTTCACGTCTTTCCTACTCTTTCGTGACCTTCTGTGTGGAAAGCTGTTGGGATTATCTGGTTCCACCATGGAAATGTATCTCCTTTGGAGAACCAACTAGTACTGAACAGGGCTTCCTGGGAGCCCCTGATGGAGAGAGTTTGCCATTCGAAAAATGTATATTTCTCAATTTTATGGCAAGAACAGAGTCCTGTCTGGCAAAAAATGGATACAGCAGTGGAATTCATGAAAAGGAGAATTTACCTGTATTTACTCATCTGAGCTGCAAAATTATCCCATCTATCTCCACCGTTTGCTTAAGAGCAACAGGGGAAAGACCAAAGCTCTGCTGAAGGTGAAGTGTCTGCCTTGGGGGGTCTTGGCACCTGTGTTTCCTTCTGCTGCAATTCTTGACCTTCAGTTATTTGCGGGGCCTGCACCCTAGAATTTAGACTTGGACTCCGAGAAGATTTTATTGGTCGTCTGTTTGTCTAATGTCCCATTTCCCATCAGCCACACGACATGACCCTCTCCATGGTATTTATCAATGTCTGGAACCACCTTATTTATTGGTTGAATAGTTTGGTACCCACTGGGATGCTGATTGTCGTGCAGGGATCTGGTGCATCTTTCTCACTAGTGTGTCTCAGCTTTAGATCATTGTTCAGTGAACTTGACTGAGTGAGTGGGCTCCATGCTAATGTAAGGAGTCACCATGATCACTGCTAAATATGACTTCTACCTGAGTTGTCCTTATTTGACTTGATATTCAGGGTAAGGCACATTTGGAGGTCAATATTGCAATTGAAATGAATTATTTTATTGCATGCTTTAGGTCTCCAGTTTTGTTCTAATGAATATCTCCAAGCATTCACCTTCCCCTGTGTATGAGAAGTGTTGGGGTTCATCCTAGGTAGCAAATTGGAAGGGCAAAGAGGAAGAAGGTAAATAAGGATGGGGGTCAGAGGAGAAGACACTAGAACCTGAACCGGGGCTGTTTAAGGAGACGGTTTCATTTTTGAGTCTCTGATATTTTAGCTCAGAATGGGATTTTAGGTACCATGTTTTTTTTTTTTTTTCTTCTTCCCACTGCATGTGAAAATGTCATCATTTATTTTTAAATGCTTCTAAATTGCAGATTTAAGTTTATTTCAAATCAACCCTATTTTTGAATTACTTTTAATGGGAAGAATTGAAGCAAAGACATACATAATCTACTATATTTGAAGAAGAACTCAAACAAATACCTGTTTGTGAATTCCAAACTCTCACCAAAAAGAAAAAATAGAAATACACGTGAAACAGACTTTGCTTTGCTCAGTCCTTGGTGGAGAAGGTCAAGTATTGCACTTTAAAATTATTTTCAACTGATAATTTCTCCCAATTTTTGCCTTGAATCCACCTATACACTTTCAGTAAACATGATTTTTTTGAATCCTAAATATAAAAGCAACTAGTTGTTTGCTTTTTTTTTTAATTCAACTTTGGAAGATTTACTTTACTGTACAGAGCTATGTTTTCAAGAAATGGCATATTTACTTACAGAATTGAGAGATGGGGGCGTCCAGCTGAGGTACGTTTCCACCCTTGGCGTTGAGCTTCTGGACTTGGGTCGGGGGCACCGGTTTGTGTGACTGTCCAGTGGCCCGGTACATAGCTTGGACCCACAGGATGCGATCCTGCTCGTCATCACTTGCAAATATCACCGTGTCTCCCTCTTTGACTGCATTGAAGAAGGCTCGGCCACCTTCCAAACCTGGAAGAGAAAGGAAATACAACTTCTCAGCGGAGTGGAGACGTTCTCGGCAGGACTCAGCCCTTAGAAAGCAGCTTCTGCAGCTTTTCCTTGGGCCTGAGGAGGGGAGGAGCGATTTATCTGACTCTCTGATGGGGAGTCTGAGAACCACTTGGCCACTGAGTGGGACCATGGTGTTGAAGAGCTTGGCTCATGTCCCTTCCTTAGTCTTACTGATGAAAGGACTGTCACCAAACATCTGCCCTAATCTTTCCTCTCATATTTAAAAACAAATAAACCATCACCACCAAAACCTCCCTTGACTTTTGTTCTCTCTTCAGAGACTGTCGTATTCTCTTTACAATGAAAGGGGTATCTCTCTGTTGAGGCTTCTCAAGTTCTAGTACATGTTAGAATCCCCTTGGCCTCTTCTTAAAATGTAGCTTCTGACTTGGTTGATTCTGAAATGGGCTTGGGATTCCGCATTTCTTTTTTCTTTTTTCGGGGGGTGGGCAGTTACTAGGGATTGAACTCAGGGGCACCAACCACTGAGCCATATCCTCAGCCTATTTTTGTATTTCATTCAGAGACAGGGGCTCCCTGAGTTGCACCAGGCAAGCTGCTGAGGCTGGCTTTGAACTCATGATCGATCCTCCTGCCTCAGCCTCCTGAGCTGCTGGGATTACAGGCATGAGCCACCACATCTGGCTGGGATTCTGCATTTCTAACAAGCTTCGGAGGATGCAGATGTGCTGTCTGAAGCCCATACTTGGAGCAGTAAGGGGCTCCCTCTCCTCCTCTTGGGGCTTCAAGTCCCTCCAATTAGGCTGCTGCTTGACTGAAATTTTCTTTTCAAGGTCACCAAGGACCTCCACATCCCTGAGTCTGATGGTCAAAATTCTAATTTCATTCTGTTACTCAATGAGTGGCATTTTACACACCCTCCCTTCCCTTTAAAAAAAATTGTTCTGTTTAGTTATACATGACAGTAGAGTGTATTTGGACACATCATACATACATGGACTATAACTTCCCATTCTTGTGGCTGGACATGATGTGGAGTTTCCCTGGTCGTGTGTTCAGATATGAACAGTGGAAAGTTTTGTCCCATTCATTCCACTGTCTTTCCTATTCCCATCCCCTCCCTTCCCTTCATTCTCCTTTGTCTAATCCAATGAGCTTCTCTTCTCCCCACCCCTTATTGTGTGTCAGCATCTGCATAGCAGAGAGAACATTGGCCTTTGTTTTTTGGGGGACTAGCTTATTTCATTAGGCATGATAGTCTCCAGTTCTATCAATTTACCTGCAAATGCCATCATTTCATTCTTCTTTATGACTGAGTAATGTTCCATTGTGTATATATACCACATTTTCTTTACCCATTCATCTGTTGAGGGTTGGTTCCATAGTTTAGCTATTGTGAGTTGTCAGTCCCTTCTCTTTGAAATACTCTTCACTTGACTGCCTGGAAAACTGATTTCCCTCTTACTCCCTGGCTGCTGGACACTTGCTTACCTGCTCCTCCTCCTCCTGACCTTTACAAGTGGGAGCATCCTGGAGCTCTGTCTTCACCCTCCTTCTCTTTATCTATGGCACTTTCATGTTGCTAACTAAACTTCCAATGCCATGAATGGGCTGAGAGTCCTCATATTTCTTCCTGAACCCTGAACCCTTCCCTCAAACTCCAGACTCGCGTGGTAGTAGCTTTCTCGACTTTTCCATGTGGGCATCTGATAAACATCCCCAGCCTGTCTTATCCAACACTGAACTCCTAGTCTTTCTCCTTAACCTCCTCTCCATCTCAGTAAATGGGGCTCATTTCTCCAGATGTTCAAGTCCACAATCCAGGAGTCATTCTTCACTTTCTCTCTGATATTCCGGTGACCCTACCTCAGGACATTACCAGGATGTGGCTTCTTCTACCTCCAGTGCTACCACCCTGCACCTCACTAGAAACCTCTCTTATGGATCACTTTATAGCTTCCTGTCTGACGGGTCTGATTCCAGCCTCACTCTGGATGGTCTGTCCTCAACATGGTGGCCAGCCAGTTATGTGTGTAATACAAGAGTCGCATCATGTTATTCCTCAAAATATTCCTCAAAACATGCTGGTTTCCACATTCCACTGAGATGAAAGCCTAGCTTCTGACATGGCCTGCAGCCTACATTGATTGGCACCACCTCTAGTTTCTCTCTCTCTCTCTCTTTTCATGCACATCTAGGCTCCATTCATTGCAAAACCAATGCTCTCTTGCTGTTTCTGGAACACCCAGACATGTTCTCGCCTTTGCATTTGCTCTTCTCTGAATCTAGAGTATTCTTCTTCCAGATATCTGCATGATTCCAATACCCATTTCCCTAGTGTTTGGGCTTAAATTCACATTCTCAACAAGACCTTTCTGGCCTCTACCCCTCATTATCATCTCTCTTTATCTTGCTTAATTTTTTTCCTATTGTTCTTAGCACCTTCTAGCAAATTGCAGAACTTATTTTGCTTCATGAAGATGGGAATTTTTCTGTTTTGTTCACTGCTATATCTTTGGTAAGTAGAACAGCACATAATACACAGTAGATGCTCAACAAATATGCACTGAATGATGTGCTATAAACTCATCTTTTTCTATCATCAATCTTCTTCTTTTTTTTTTTTTTTAAAGATCTTTTTATATATATATATATATATTTTTTTTTTTGGTTGTTGATGTCTTTATTTTATTGCTTTGTATGTGGTGCTGAGGATCGAACCCAGGGCCTCACGCATGCGAGGCAAGCGCTCTACCGCTGAGCCACAATCCCAGCCCTTCTATCATCAATCTTCAAGGTTGAAATCAGTAGGTGGAAGCAACTCTTTCCAGAACCCTACATGTATTTTAGATACCTTGGAACTTTCTATCCAGAAATCAAGCTTCATCAGGTTTCTCATCATCTCTCCCATATTACTTAAAAGTTCACAGGTGCTTGAAGGAGTGATTGGTATCTCCAAATTTCTAGAGAGGTCCATTCCTGCCTGACATTGGCACTGGAATAGATATCTAGTGATATTAAAACTTCTCCATTGTGCTGACAATCTTAATTATGCAAATTTCTCACTTAGAATGACCAGGGAGTGGGAACAATAAACAGCTATTTCTTTATATGAAGAGTCTAGTGATATAATATCAAGTTTTAATAAAAGGATTTTGATGGTTAAGATTATGAGGGATATTTTGTCTAATTTCCTTTTTTGGGGGGAGTACTACAGATTTAACCCAGGGGCACTTAACTACTGAGCCACATCCCCAGCTCTTTTTATTTCTTATTTTGAGACAGGGTCTTACTAAATTGTTTAGGGTCTTGATAAGTTGCTGAGGCTCTCCTCAAACTTGCAATTCTCCTGCCTGAGCCTCCTGAGTTGCTGGGATTATAGGAGTGTGCCACAGCATCTGGCTTGTCTAATTTCTTTTTTTTTTTGTTTTTTTAGTTGTTGATGCACCTTTATTCATTCATTTATTTATATGTGGTGCTGAGGATTGAACCCACTGCCTCACACATGCGAGGCAAGCGCTCTACCACTGAGCCACAATCCCAGCCCCTGGCTTGTCTAATTTCTTATGAAGGGCATAAACATGTATAATTTGGAGAGGATGGTATATCGTTAACAATCTGAGGGAACCTGATGAACTTAATGGATAATATAATAAGAAGGAAAATTCTGGAAGTGAGGAAGGAAGAACTTTAAGGGGTGCTGTCAGCCTGGAAAAAAATGAACATCAAATAGTTTTAAAAAAGAGTGAGACAGCAGACTGTAGTCTAGTCTTGGGATAAGCTACCTTGCTACAGTCAGTAAATGTCAGTCTAGATTTCACTGGAGGGTGCTGTCTCCCTTCTCCTGGGCCTTCTGAACCAAGGCAGTGTTCCCCGTGCCACTGTCAGAAAGACAATCAGGGTCACCTTGGGAAGTGGAGAGCCCTCTCCATTATGTAGTCATTCAAAGATAAAGATGCTAAAATTTCAGGTTTTCTTTTTATTTTTAAACTTTTTAAAAATATATTTTTAGTTGTAGATGGACACAATAACTTTATTTTGTTTATTTATTTATTTTTTATGTGGTGCTGAGGATCGAACTCAGTGCCTCACATGTGCAAGGCAAGTGCTCTACCACTGAGCCACAACCCCAGCCCAATTTTCAGGTTTCAATTTAATGTCCTAGCCAGATGCAGTGGCACATGCTTGTGATCTTGGCACCTAGGGAGGCTGAGGCAGGAGGACCGAGAGCTCAAAGCCAGCCTCAGCAATTTAGTGAGGCCCTAAGCAACTCAGCAAGACCCTGTCTCTACATAAAATATAAAAAAGGTCTGAGGATGTGACTCAGTGGTTAAGCGCCCCTGGGTTCAATCCTTGGTACCAAAAAAAAAAGAAAAATTAATTCTTTAAACAACGCTAAGATGTAAGTACTAGTATTCCCATTTTACAGATGAGAAAACTGAATAGGGTAGAAGATGAGAACCACCCTCTGGACCCACAGCTAGCCTGGAGGCAGCAGGGCTGGGCTTTTAACCCTGATTATTTTTGGCTGCAGAGCTGATAAATCTAACTGATGAGACTACAAGACGCCAAGGACAGTGGAACCAACCAGGAGAGAAAAGAACAACACAGGTGAACGAAAACCAAGTGAGGAGAACACACTGGGAACAAGGGAATGGGCTATAATGGAGGCAGAATCAGCCAGAGCAGTGATTCCCGGGGACTGATGATGCTGTAAAAGTTAAGGTGAGACGCTTCATGACTTCTCCATGGAGAACACGGAGCACAGTCCCACAGATGCCAACCGGTCAAGACCCAAGAGACACATGTGAGAATGGAAGGAGGAAGACCGGGAAGGGAGTGATGGCCAGCTCCCAGGGGGTAGGGAGGGACTCCTTGCCAATAGCTTGCATGAAATAAATTTTAATTGTAGTCTATTTATAGCAGTAAAAGGGGTCTATGTGAGTTATCTAAGATTATTTTAGTTGTTTGACATACTGTGCCATGGAACTATTTATTCTAAGTGAATGTCTTTGCTTTGGACAACTACATAGCACTCTTCAAACCTTACTCAGGGAAAGGTAAAGTGTTTTCATTTTGAGCTTAAAGAAGGAGCTTCTAAGTGAGACTCACATACACTCATTTAACAATTCCCCAAATTGACATTTTGAGGACTCTAAACAGATACAGTATATTTAGCACGATTTTTTTTTTTTTGGTACCAGGGATTGAACCTGGGGGTGCTAAACCACTGAGCCACTTTCCCAACACTCCTCCCTTTTTGTGGTGCTGGGGATGGAACCCAAGGCCTTGTTCATTGAGGCAAACACTCTTACCAACTGAGCTATATCCCCAACCTGATCCCCAGCCCATTTTAATATTTTATTTAGAGACAAGGTCTCACTGAGTTGCTTAGGGCCTCTCTAAGTTGCTGAGGCTGGCCTCAAACTTGCAATCCTTCTGCCTCAGCCTCCCAAGCTGCTGGGATTATAGGTGTGCACCATTGTGCCTGGCAGTATAGATGCTTTTGATGGGTGACCATCTGGATCCCAGGCAAAGACATCCAGTCGCATTCTTCCTGTGGTAAAGAATGGGCTGTGATGGCCTCTAGTCTATTAACATCTCCACCAGCAGTTTCCATGAACAACCTAGGTAAGGGGTGAAAAAGGAAAAGATGGACTCTGATGTCTTCCAAGATTTGCATCCATGCCTTCCAAGGAATGGTTGACTAGATGCCTCAAATGTCTGAGGACTCTGGCTAAATATGCATGATTTAGATCTCCAGCTGTCAAACTTTCTTGCACATAGGAATTACCTACAATGCTTATTTAAATATGAGAATTCTTCCTTCTTTCCTTCTAATTCATAGGTTAGAAGTGAGGCTTACGAAGTTTTATGTTTATTTGTTTATTTATTTATTTTTTATTTTGATACCAGGGATTGAACCCAGGGGTGCTCAACCACTGAGCCGCATCCTCAGCCCTTTTTTATATTTTATTTTGAGACAGGGTCTCACTGAGTGACTTAGGGCCTCACTAAGTTGCTGAAGCTGGCTTTGAATTTGCAATCCTTCTGCCTCAGCCTCCCAAACCGCTGGGATTATAGGTGGGTGCCACCGTGCCCAACAGGAAGTTCTATTTTTAGCAAGTACTTTATAAGAAATTCTCCAATTTAAGGGGCTGGGGATGCAGCTCAGTGGTGGAGCACTTGCCTAGCATGCTTAAGGCTGTGAGTTCAATCCTTAGCACTGCTTGATAATAATAATAATAATAAAATAAAAATCTGAATTAGGCTTTTTAAAAAATGACAGTTGTGACTATGAAAGTCTTCATTTTCTTCATAATGTTCTATCAGACATTACTGTATTTCACTGTATAATCGTTGCAGATTTTATTTTGCAAAAGAAGTGGGCTGCAAGTCAGGAGTGGTGGTGCATGCCTGTAATCTCAGTGTCTTGGGAAGCTAAGGTAGGAGGATTGCAAGTTTGAGGCTAGCCGCGGCAACTTAGTGAGGTCCTAACCGACTTAGTGAGACCCTTTTTCAAAAAAAAAAAAAAAAAAAAAAGGGCTGGGGTTGTGGCTCAGTAGTAAAGCACCCCTGGGTTCAATCCCCAATATAAAAAAAAAAAAAAAAAAGTGGA
>PVHX01009337.1:0-17783 GCA_004024805.1 Geosciurus inauris | reverse complement strand
AAGGCGGTGAAATACAGTACTTGGGAAATAAATAGGACTTGGCACAGGGAGAGGCAGGGAGAAGAGGCTGCTTATTATCCTCAGGAACATAATCAATTTACTTTCCACTTTCGTAACGGAATTTATAAACTATATCTCATGAGATAATGTTAAAAAAAAAAGAAATAAAAAGAAGCTTTAAAAATATACTCGCACAGTTCTTCTCCCTGCATGTCCATAGAACAGCTTTCTCCCCACCTCTGCCTCCCCGGCTGAAGGAGGACACTTTTGCTTTCACCTGATAAATAACAACTATGGCTTTGCACATAGCAAGTGAACATAGGGTGACCCGGGCTACACCCCCAGTCCAAGTCCAAGCTCTGTCATCAAGATGCCTTTGATCTCTCAGAATCTGCTTTTTTCCCCTCCCTCCCAGCTACAAAGTGGAATGGTGATCCAGGTCCCCTCCACTTTGTGGGATTGTGATCAGGACCAAAGCAATCGCAGAGAGGAGAACTAGCCAACCTAAAAGGACTGACTGTCATCAGATGGTCTTGGTTTTCTTTCTCATGCTGACCTTTTAGCTTCCTGCTCGAAGCTGCAGGTCTTAGAAATGGGTGAATCTAGGAAGAGGGTGCAACGCCTGAAAAACCCAAACCACCATGGAATGCCCGAATGGGCCATTGCTTGAGGCCGGACCCTGTTCTTTCAATGAGAGGCTGTGTGAAATTATTCGTTTCGAACTCTAGGTCACGTTCATTATGAAGTCTTTCCAGGCAGAGCTTTTAATTCACGGCTTCCGTGGTCAGCTCTGCGTCAGACTCTGGCAGGAGGCAAGTTAACCAAAAGAAGTCCAAAGGAGTTGGGCGGGTCCCTGTCTCCAAGTGGGCGGGGCCAAGGGTTCCCGGCCACACCTTTTCAGGTTAATACCCCATCTTCTAACCAACTCTATTTTTTCTTTTATGTGTATTTCATTGCATGTGGAAGAGCAATATGGGAGTAGAAAAAAAGGTTTTGGGCCAAATAATGCAGTATGGTTGGAAATGCTTGTGCAGATTTGGCATAAAAATAAACCTCTCCGGGAGAGGGCTGTTGGTGCTTGTGTTCATTAATATGCTGAAATGATTTCGCACCCCCCCCCATTTTGAAGGTTCTTTGAGGCTGATTTCTATTCATTTTTTTTTCTGGGAAAAAGTTAAAATGGGTAGTGGGGGAGGTGTGAGAGGGCAGGATATAGAACTTGGGCAATGTAGAACTTTCTACGAGAAATAGCTACCATTTCTATGGTTCTCATAATTACATGAGCCTTAGGAGCATCGATGTCTGTGCTTATCGGTTGGTGTCTTAGGAAAAGAGACTTTTAGGGAGGTTTTGCTTCCCTGAGTCCCATTTGCTAAACTTGATGGGTACTTGAATTCTAGCTGGGGTTATGTGGACATATGGAGGGCAGGTTCACTGGGTCACAAAGACATAATATCTGCCACTCACCATTGGTGAAAACCAACACACACCGACATATACACGAATGCAGTTTGTGGTGCCCACTAGGACTTCTTTCTCAGAAATACTTTTAGCATCGAATGACATGGTCTATATTTGGTGTAGTTACAGGTACAGAACATAAAAATGCATCTTTGTCCTTTTTTTTTTGGTACTGGGAATTGAACTCGGGGGCATTCGACCACTAAGCCACATCCCCAGCCCTATTTTGTGTTTTATGTAGAGACAGGGTCTCACTGAGTTGCTCAGCGCCTCACTGTTGCTGAGGCTGGCTTTGAACTCGCGATTCTCCTGTCTCAGCCTCCCTAAGTGCTGGGATTACAGGCGTGCGCCACTGCGCCCGGCTGCATCTGTGTTCTTTTGGGTTTTCAACCAGAGAATCCCTTGTGTAAAACTCAACATCCTAGCTGGGCATGGTGGCGCACACCTGTATTCTCGGTGGCTCTGGAGGCTGAGGCAGGAGAATCGGGAGTTCAAAGCCAGCCTCAGCAATGGTGAGGTGCTAAGCAACTCTGGGAGACCCTGTCTCTACATAAAACACAAAAAAAGGGCTGGGGATGCGGTTCAGTGGTGGAGTGCCTCTGAGTTCAATCCCTGGTACCCCCTCCCTCCAAAAAAAACCCAGTGTCCTAGCTGGGGATGGCATTTGATCAACCAGGATGTAAACTCTAAAATGGGGACCGAAGCCCTCAGGGTCACCAGTGAAACCCTCTATAAACTGGATTTATGCCTAGCAAGGAGCAAATGACCGACCAGTGTTGATTTAGGAAGAGTGAGCTTGTGGCTCCATTGCCTTGAGGGCGGGCAGGTACCTGGCTGGGGGTCAGTGTAATCCACAGTGTAGCCGTCCAATTGTAGAAGTTCCTGAGGCTCAGCTTTCTTCTCGCGATAACTGCACATGGCAAACGTGTACTGACTGACCTGGGAAGGAAAAGCAGATCGTGAGGTTTTCCCTTTAAAGCCCATCTGCCCCAGAGAGACCCTCCCCATTTGACCACAGCCTGTCCCTTGAGGCTCTAGATTCTATATCTGGGTTCAAATCGAGTTTGACTACCTTCTGGCTGTGTGTTTTTGAGCAAGTTACTTAACTTCTCTGGTTCCCCGGCAACCTCATCTGTAGCTTGGTTATGATCTTAGCATCTATTCCACTGGCTTATGGTGAGGATTGAATGGGTTCACACATGCATTAGAATATGATCTTGGCACTTAGTAAGTATTTCAGAAGGGTACACTATTATCATTATCACTGTTCTAATTATGCCTGAGTTAAGATATATGCAATTGCTATTTTAGGGGGGAGGTACCGAGGATTGAATTCAGGGGCACTTAATGACTGAGCCACATCTCCAGTCCTATTTTGTATTTTTTTTTTCTTTTTCTTTTTTGGTACTGGGGATTGAACTCAGGGGTACTTGACCACTGAGCCACATCCCCAGCCCTATTTTGTGTTTATGTAGAGACAGGGTCTCACTGAGTTGCTTAGCACCTCACTGTTGCTGAGGCTGGCTTTGAACTCACGATTCTCCTGTCTCAGCCTCCCAAAGTGCTGGGATTACAGGTGAGTGCCCCCAGCTTCTATTTTGTATTTTATTTAGAGACAGGGTCTCCCTGAGTTACTCAAGGCCTCGCTAAATTGCTGAGGCTGGCTTTGAACTCACCATCCTCCTGCCTCAGCCTCTTGAGCCGTTGGGATAACAGGTGTGCACCACCGCACCTGGCTACTGCAATTGCCATTTTTGTGGAGCAAAGCTGGCTGAATGGAGGCCATTTGTAGGTTCTCCCTAATATGATCATGGCCCTGTCTGAGTCTGCCACACTTGCAGACACAGGTTAGAGACTAGACATTCATTGACTCATGCCTTATCAAGAAGCGTTTTAGTTTTGCAGGACTGTTCTTGGCATCGATCTCTGCAGGTCTTTCTCTGCGCCCACCCTCACCGGAAGAGTGTTCTGGGTTGCTTCGGACAGTCTTCTGTTCATCGCAGACAAGCACAGTTGTGACACGTTGTCACAAGCAATGAGCACTCCATGGATAGGCGCCGGTCACAGTGGAGCAATCCCCAGCCCCCCCGACAGCATGGCCGCTGTCACTGGTGCCCTAAGTGGCAGCCCTCACTCTACCGAAGCGCGGCATCCCTGCCAGGACAGGGTGGGCGTACACGGCTGCAGGCCCACCTTCAGGACCCTGTTGTCATGTCACGGTGCATCCAGACCCAGCCTGGATACTCCACGTCCCTCCCTTTGGCCCACGGGAAAGCAAGCACCCCAAAGCTGGAGGGTAAGCTCCCAGGCAGAGTTACCAGCCGTGGATGTCATATGTCACCCCTTTATTCAAAGAGACATTTTCTAAGTGAACTTTGATCCCAGCTGGGGACAGTTTTCTTCTCCTCTATGGTGAGGTTAGTCTTTTTTGTTTTTAATGACAAGAAGAAACGGGCACTCTCTAGCCCTATAAGCATCTCCTGGGTTGTCCCATCTTGAAGTTCAAGGTGCAAGACCAAAGGTCTGTTCTCCAAAGACTGTTCCCGTGGGTTGGTTTGTCTGTTGCTGCCCTCTGTTGGTTCCCCACGAAAACTTTAACTTCCCCACTCCACTTTCTCTATGATGGACCTGAGTCGCAGAACATGTTCCTGACATTGTTAAGACCTTGATGGATCCTATGGGTAACAGAAGGTCGGATCCCCAAAGAGTCATTTCATAAGGGAACCTGCATTAATTTTCTGTAATAAACAGAACAACCGACAATATCCCTTGCTCCTAAAATGCAAGGCATGCAGGACTGGACTCCCATCCCAGCTCCATAACCTGTCACTTACTTCTATCAGCCCCCCAGTTCCCATCTGATCTGTATCTGTATCTTATTATTGCTTGAGAATCATGCAGCTTTCTGCATTCTCAACATGCATTGATGTAAGCATTTCCTTGTATTTTGCACTAACATTCTAATGTTGTGTAGCTCCGCGGGGGTATTTGCCTAGTAGATTATCAATCCTTTCAAGGTGGGACCCTGGAGTCACACGTCTTGGTTCAATTCACAGCCCATAAGTGAAGTCTGCCACATAATGGACAGTCCCTAATTCCAGCTGATTGGTTCTAGGGAGCTATGGACAATCCAATGAAGTTTCCCCTGATGTTACATGTCACTCCAAGCACATGGTCCTCTGGGTAGCGGACGGTAGGCTGGTGATCACAGACGCTGCTGAATGGTTCAGTGGGGATTTATGCCTGGTATTTCATCAGGTGACATGAGAGATGATATAGTTCATTCATGTGATTAGTCAGAGAGGTGCTGATATTCACTTGAGATCCGAAAAATATCACAACAGAAGGGTGTTATTACAAAATTTATGCATTTACTATTACTGCCCTGTTTGGGCTTCTTCCTTTTTGGTTTTGGTGGCTTGCTTCTTGTCGCGCTGTCTGCTGCCCTCTTCTGGCTATACTGCGAAGTAGCGCCTGGCAAACTGGGTTTGATTTCTTGAGAAATAGGATTGATTTTTTTAGAAATATCAGTTGGTTTACTAAAAGTGTTTTTGTTTTGTTTTGTTTTTTAACTGAAGATCTGGCAGTTTAGGAAATAAAGGAGAGGAGAATGTTCTTTGACCAAGTCTAATTATTGCCATTTTTAGGGGGAACCTTTGTTTTTCTAGAGTGCCTGAAGGAAGGGGACATAGCAAAGTTTTGGAAACTTTTGCTTTTTAAATTTCCATAAGGTCCACTAAATGAAAGCTATTTCCAGTGAAATACATACTTTTATGTCACAGTAAAATTTTTTAAAATTGTATTTTGATGAAAGGTTAACGAGACAGAGCTGATGGCTTTGGCCGAGCCTAGAATGCATTTTAGAATGCAGAAAGTCAGCCACCCCTGTCCGGTAGGCTGCTAGAGACTGTACAATACAATACACCCAATAGAGAGAGCGAGGGAGCTCAGAGGAGAGTAAACCTCTCTGACAGTGCCCTAGAGAGAGAGGGCTTTGAGGATGAGGCTTTTGACACCACCGTGATTTTCAGCGGTATATAACTTCTTATGAAATCAAGGATGGGGTGTTAGAACTTAAAAAAATTTTTTTTTGGTACCAGAGATTAAACTCAGGGACACTTAACCATTGAGCCATATCCCCAGCCCTGTTTTTGTATTTTATTTAGAGACAGGGTCTCATTGAGTTGCTTAGGACCTCACTAAATTGCTGAGGCTGGCTTAGAACTTGTGAGCCACTGGAAATACAGGCAGGTTCCACCACGCCCAGCAAGGACTTTGTAAATTTAATCTTTCTGGTATTGGGGATTGAATCACTGAGGGGTGCTCTACCATTGAGCTACATCCCCAGTCTTTTTTATTTTTTATTTTTTGGGGGAAGGCTTACCAAGTTTCTTTATTTGAAGGAATGGTACAGATTAAAGCACTTAAGTGGATGTTTTGGTACAATTTGTAGAAAAAGTAAAGGTAACCCCAATATGCATATACTACCTTGATGATGAGGGAGGTTATTTGGCGGCTATGAGGAAGTCAGTCTAAGGCTTAGCTCTTGTTATCACTGTCTCCCAGGGTGTGCTTGTGTAATGGTTTGGAGGTGAGGTGTCCCCCAAAAGTTCATGTGTGAGACAGTGAAAGAACATTCAGAGGTGAAATGATTGAGTTATGAGAGCCTTAACCTAATCAGTGAATTAATCCACTCATAGGGATTAACTGAGTGGCAACTGAGGGTGGGTAGGGTGTGGCTGGAGGAGGTGGCCATTGGGGGCGTGGCTTCAGGGTATATATTTTGAATCTGGAGAGTGGAGTCTGTCTCTGCTCCTGATGATCATGTGAGCTGCTTTCCTGCACACTTCCACCATAAAGTTTAGCCTCAGTTTCAGCCCTAAGGAGTGGAGCCAGCTGTCTGTGGACTGAAACCTCCTAAACCATAAGCCCCCAAATAAACTTCTCCTCCTTACAGTTGTTCTTGTCAGGTATTTTGGTCACAGCAGCAAAATGCTGATTAAAATAGCTTGTCAAAGAAATATTCTGCCATACCAGATTCTGGGGCTCCCCTCTTGCACAAGTTGGTTACATGATCAACTCATGTCTTTGATGGTTATTACCTGCTCATTCAGGTAAGGTGTCTCCATGAAGTTGCCCGAGGGTGGGGTCATTTTTGTCAGTGACCAGTTTGAGGTCTCCATGAAGTCACCCGAGGTGGAGTCATTCTTGTCAGTGACCAGTTTGTGCAGTCGGAGCAGTGACTGGCTAGCACTTTTTTGCAGGGGTAAAGCACATCCTCTAGCATTCAGCCTACTCTCCCAGTCATCATGGTCTGGTTTCTTGACATCCTGAAGGAAGATTTGACCACCTGGTGGTTCCCCCCTTAGCTCTGCAACTCCGTCAGTTTTTCAGCATGCTAAGTATTTGGCAAAGTTCTTCAAAGCCATATCATCACCATCCAAGTAGTAAGGCATGGACAGGTAGGAGGCTTAGAGCTCCAGGTGGATCTAGTGGTTGATGGTGGCTTCTGGGTCCCAGTGGCAGTTCTGGTGCAATTGTGGGGTGGATGTGGTCTACCTGGCTGCTAGCTGCAAGGCACTGGAGTAGTGGCACATGACTTAGGGCAGTTCAAGGGTGCTGCACAGAGGTGGTGAAGAGCTGCTGGCCCAGAGTGCCAGGTTGAGTCCAAGCACAGTTGAAGCAAGAAACTATGGCAACTCTCTGGGAAGCATTTCTCTTTACTTTTTATTTTGAGACAGGGCCTTGCTAAATTGCTGAGGCAGTCCTCAAACTTGTGATCCTCCTGCCTCAGCCTCCTGAGTTGCTGGGATTACAGATGTGCACCACTGCACCTGGCTGGCTATTGAGACTTCTGATGGAATGGTCATGGAGGTGGTCATGGAGGTATTATTGTAAAGGTGGTTGGATCTCTGATTCACAGGGAACCCTTTGGCTCTTTGCCAGATACCTGTTTAAAGTAGAAAGAGGTGCCCTGCAACCACCTGCAGTAGGGCATGTGTGTGTTGGGGTGCGGGACAGTTACAAATAGGCAGAGTCTTTAAGTCAGACCAATTGAATCAGCTTCCCAGGTCAGGGGGCTGGGGTCTACCTCAGAATAGAGTGCATGACTGTACTTGGCATGCTTGAGGCCCTGGGTTCTAAAAGCACCAAAAAGCAAAACATGCCCCCCACCACCACCCAAAAAAAAAAAAAAAAAAAAAAAAAAAGGAAAGAAAAGAAATGAAAAGAAAAGAAAAAAAGCAAACTCAGGTCAAAGTGAGTTTTAAGAATCCACAATTTTCATAATTGTTTCAGATTTTTTTTTGTTCTGGTACTGTGGATTGAGCCCAGGGGTACTTAACCATTGAGCCACATTCCTAGCCCTTTTTATTTATTTATTTATTTTTGAGACAGAGTCTTGCTGAGTTGCTGAGGGCCTTTGCTAAGTTGCTCGGGCTGGCTTTGAACTTGGATCTTCCTGCTTCAGCCTCCTGAGCCACTGGGATTATGTCTCAGATGTTTCTTAATGTATACTTATATTTGAGATTCACTTTTCTAACATATAGGATCTATCCAAAACCTATAAGGTTGCCTCTGAGTTTCAAGTGTATTTATCAAATAGAATCCAGTTGTGATATAAGAAGTTTGGCCCATTCTTGTCTCTGAATGTCCCTTCCCTTTCCTCCTACCATCCATATAAGATAAAAATACTTGGATGTACAACCTAACAATGGAATAAATTTTTTTTAAAAATTTCCTTTCCTTGCTTTTCCTTAAGAATTAATCAGCTGTTGCTTTTACTGACTCTGGTTACCACCTTTTGCCCAAAGTTCACATATATATATTTTAGAAATGAGTTCTTTATTATGGTGCATTTGTTCATTCAGTAAATACTTAGGTATTGAGTTTGTTGTGGGAAAATAAAGATGGAAAAAAACCAGACATGATTCCTGCCCTTGTGTCAAGCACAGACACTAATCACATTATTTCAGACTTGTGTTATTTTAATAGTGACAAGTAATAACAGGAGAGTTCCGTGGCTTAGGAGTCTTTTTAAGGATGTCAGTTCCTAAGCCAACATGGTGGAGATTTGGGCTTACTTTTTCTTCTATTAAGTGCAGGGTCTCTGTTCTAGTGCCTAAGTCCTTGATCCACTTTGAGTTGAGTTTTGTGCAGGGTGAGAGATAGGGGTTTAATTTCATTTTGCTACATATGGATTTCCAGTTTTCCCAGCACCATTTGTTGAAGAAACTATCTTTTCTCTAATGTATGTTTTTGGCACCTTTGTCTAGTATGAGATAACTGTATTTATGTGAGTTTGTCTCTGTGTTTTCTCTTCTGTACCACTGATCTATGTATCTGTTTTGGTGCCAATATGTCGTTTTTGTTACTATGGCTCTGTAGTATAATTTAAGGTCTGGTAGGGTACTGTGAGACCTGGGGATAGGGCGTACTTGGTGGTTAGACAAGGTACTCATGAGGAAGTTGACTGGCTAAGCCAAGATTTGAGGATGAACACATTTTTTTTTTTTTTTTTGTATGAAGCTCCCAATTGCTGGGGACTAAGGACCATTAATAATGTGAGGTGAGTGTGAACAAGTGATTACAACATGTCAGTCCCAGACTCCTAACATCAAGAAGGTCATTTGGCATGGTAGAGGAAGTACATTTTTGGAGCTATATAGACTGGATTTGATTTTCAGACCCATTAACTTTCTATAGCTGTGTAACCCCAGACAGTCCACATAATTTTGATGGAACACAGTTTCATTATCTTTAGGTGAGTATGACTTTTTGGTGGTGTTGTAGGTCAAATCTAGGGCCTTGTGCATGCTAGGCAAGTGCTCTACCACTGAGTTTCCCCTCAGGCCTCTGTGGGCTAATTCTTGCATCTTAGGTGTACGTGCAGAGGCTGTGCATTTCTCTTTGGCAACTGAATCCTAGGTTTCCTTGGAACCACCCTCTTTTCCACTTTCAGTCCAAGTGGTTTGTGTGGGGCAAACTATACCTCTAGGGTCAGGCAGGTGGGTGGTCATGTGGCCAAGGCCTGGCCAATCAGCATTGTTATCTTCTTGGCTGCAGTGATTGGTGTGGAGATGATCACACTGGGCCAATGAGAGTTCTCTTGGGGCATGAGGTTTGGATTTATTGACAGGAGAAACTTCCCTTATTTTAGGGCTGCTAAAATGTTATAAGGCTTCAGCTGCCAGAATCCACAAAGTGGAGAGTGGGTGCCTAAAGGTGAAGTCAGCTCAGAGGAAAGCACAACCGAGAGATTTTATAGATAGATTGACTCTTTGATGTCATTATCTGATCTCTTGATCTAGACAAGCTAGAAGACTTGTCAATTGTTAATCAATATAGTTTTTCTCCTTTTAAAACTTAAGCTGTTTTTTTTTTCACCTTGGAATGTGCTGGGGATAGAACCTAGGGCCATGCTCATGCTAGACAAGCACTCTACCACTGATCTACATCACCAACCCTGATGTCAATGATTTTTGACATTGGCAACCAGAATATAAATGTAAATACCCTTTAGTGCAACTGTGGAGTTCAGTAGGAAAAACCCAACATTCACTCAGCTACTTATGTGTCTTATTACTCATTTTTGTGGCTAACTTATTTTAATGTTATAGTCTCAATATAATATTAAAACACTTCTGTATTCCCAGGCATTTGAAATTATCCAACAATATTTTATCTCATTCAAATCTAGCATCTTTTCTGGAAGTTGGAATAGTGAAGTGTTTTTAGTCATATACCCAGTGGGAAATCAGAAACAGAGGAGGTGGATTTAGGGACCACACTGTTTTATATGATGCAAAGTAGTGAGTCTAGAACATTCTATATGCATAAATTTCTTTGGGCACCAGTCCCATCTTAAGCACTGAGTTATAGAAGGTACTGGCGGTTAGAGGACCTATTGTGGTTTTACCTTTGGTGTTTACCAGCTACTGCTCTTGGGCAGGCCATGTGACCACTTGAGCCTCAGTCTCCCCTAATGTAAAATTGGGGAAATACTTGCCCTCAGTATAGTACAGAATATTTGTGAAGACCAGCTTCTTGAACACTTTGTAAACTGTGAGGGAGCATATAAATATAAGTAGAAGAAACTTAGAACATTATGGTTTGATAGTGCTATAATGGGGGGAATATGTCCCAGAAATACTTGGAAGACCGACAAAAGACTGATATTTGCCAGAAGTCTTTTGAGCATAGAAGAAAAACATTTTTTTTTTTAAATATAGTAGACATGAAACTTTCTGGCTGATGTTTCACCTCTTCCACACCCAGGGTGGAAAATTCTGACTATCAAGTGTAGCTCCACAGAATCAACATCTTTATTATTACCAATGATTTGGTCACATTAGTGTTACTAACAGTGGTATTAATGTGTATGGTCCTTGCCACATCCCTGCAGATTCAGAATGTGTCCCCAGCAATTTTTTTCCCCCATTTTAAAGGAAAAGGCCCATTCTTTTCAGACTACTCCAAAATAATTTTTATCCTTGTCCTTCAAAATGAGAATTACTGCTTGGGTTCAACACCCCTCTGAAGATGTCCTTTGTCTCTGGCTAGAAGAATGCCCCTTTACCATCCATCATTTCCTTCCCTTAGTAGTAGCACTAGGAGATCTCACACAGGGAGAATTCAAATAGTTGTGTGTAACAAACATTAAAGTAGATTGTGTGTGTGTTGGGTGTGGGAGCGGGGATAACATCGGGAGATACTGATATTGGATGTCTTCTCTTTTAGAGTTTTCAAACAATTTCCCCTGTATTAAATTTGATGTATAAAATCATAAGTATGTTGGGAATTATGGGTTGCCAACTTTATAAAGTATATTCCATAAGACCGAACACATGAATTGAGAGGAAAAATAAATGCAGAAAGTTGCTTGAGTCAATATTTCTGTTTCATGGATTTTACGATGTCCCCCCAACAGAGATCCTGCTGGGGAGGCAAGAGCAGATTTAGGGGAGACTGCTCCCTTCCCAGCTCCTGTGCCTTCTCTCAGATTTGACCAGACTGGGTCTCCTGGTTTTACTTTAGCATTTTGAGTGTCAGTGTCTGGATGTGGCTAAAAAAGACTAGAAATCATTGTTATGTCCAACTAATGATATTTCTCACTGCATGCGGCTATTGGGTTCCCTGCCTGGATTGCCATTCATTTTTCAAACAACCTGGCCCATTTTTATTTCCTCTGAATTGAGCCAGGATGGGTGACCTTGAACTTGTCTCCTGCAGCAATGTTGGCAATTGAGGTTGTTTCAAAGGGAGTTTTTTTTTTTTTTTTTTTCTCTTTATCATTTTGATGCAGTGCTTTTCAATGGAATCACATAAATTGGGGAGAAGAAAAAAATAGAAAAAATCCCCCAAATAATAAAGACAGTATTTTTTTAGGTAGGGCATCATAATTGCATTTAGGCATTGTTGCAGTACATAAATAGGACGAGAATGGAGACAGAAGACCTGAGTTCTTATACTGGCTCCCCATTACCTTGGTGATGAAGGGCTGTCATGTCACCTCTGCAGGTCACTGAGGCTGTAGGGGAGGAATTTGATTTAGGTTGAAGTGGAATATTTAATCTGGGGGATAGAATCCCCCAATGCATCTCAATGGCTCTTTCAAATGAATCAGAATCCGACTTGCATGTAAAACCTCACAAAATCCTGAAATTCATCTCTTCTGCCTTTCTAGGAAAACCGCCGAGCCTTAGATGCCCTTTTATGATTTTCAGAAGTGAGCACACAGCTTGCTTTAGAGCTACTGTGTGATTCTCATCTTCTCTTGGAGGAAGGCTCAGTGTGAAGGCCCCAAAACATCTGTGTTCCAGTTGCACAGCCTAAAAAAAAAAAAAATCATTCTCTCCTTTTTGGTCCAGCACAGATTGCACAGACACGGTTTTGCTGAGATTTTTGGCCCATTTCCTCTCGCTGTTTTCCTAAAGAGTTTCTCCCCCTAAAGTCTCTTCCAAAGTAAGAGATCAGCGAAGTCTTCGGAGCACTTTGTCATTGTGAAGATTCTCGGTGGAAAGTCACATGTCCAGTGGAGCATTCATGGGTGGCCTCAGAATGGAGGAGAGATCCATGCCATGGGGCAAGGGCCACTTGTTCACTTTCTCTGGAAAGATGTCTCACCCACTATCCAGGCCGCATGCTCTCTCCTTTCTTAGAACCAGCCAGGCATTGCCTGGGTTCTTCTGTCTCTTCCTTCATCTTCCTCCGAACAGTTCCCGGATGCCCGCACCAGACACTGGGCTAGGAAGTGTGTTTAGGCGTGGTAGCAAAGGGAAGGCCAAAGATGAATCAGAAACAGAACTGCTCTGGAAATAGCACAAAGCTTGCTAGAAGAGGCCAGGCACCCTCCCCTAGCAAAAAGGTGCTAATGCCGAAAGCACGGAAGCACAGAGGGGAAGAATCACCCCCGATTCAGCATTGCCTGTTTTCATGTACCCCTGTCTCCCCCTTTACACTGTGCTGTCTTTAAAGTGGACACTCGCTGTTTTTGCCTGCCCAGTGCCCATTTCTGGGCATCCTCCATTTGTACCAGAAACAGCCCACCGGCACCATCAGTCAAAATGCAGCCTCTTCCCCTTACTAAAGGTTGGGTGCGCGACCCACACTGGATCAACCTGATTCACTCTGAAATTTGACCCTCCAGTGGAGTGATGCAGAATAGAATGGTCAGAACCAGTTTGTCCTAGAACCACACTGGTGACACCCTGGACTTCACCCTTTTCAAGAATCCTATGTACCTATGTACATTCATTTCTTTCTTTTTCTTTTTTTTTTTTTTTTTTGAACTTAATTAGCTGAGTCTATTTCGGCTGTTTATATATAAAAACCCTAACTGATGTCTTTCTGGAAGTGAGACCAGACTTCATAGTTCTCTTCTATGTCCTCTCAATGTGCTCTGCACAAAGTAGGTGCTCAGTAAGTACTGGTGAGTTGACAGATTGATGAAAGGCATCTCAGAATGAAATGTCTTCCATAGCTTAATTGAGGATCATTTGGGGGGATGGGGATCACTCCCAAATTTTCCTTCTGGCTAATTTAATTTAAGATTTTGTTTTACCCTATAGCAATTATGAAAGCAAAGACTGCCTCTTGCTTATAAGCAGAGAGCTACATTTTGTTTTAGTGGAATAGCAGATGCTTGAGTAGTAGGAGTGGAAGTTCAGGGTTGGTGAAACTTTCAAGGTCATTTAGACCTAGAAGGGGGCTGCTTTATAGTGAGACTTTGTGATTGGTAGGACTCTCAATACAAGTCAAGTGACCCAGTAAGCCCCACTTGTCACTAAATTACAAGTTGGCTCACTTTGTAATGTCTTTCAGAGTATGGCTTACATTAAGATTTTGCAAACTAAATGATAGTGTAAATACTCTGGGGAGCCTGCAAATTAGAAAGATATAATGGCAAATTCCTTTGTAACTGAAAAATACTGGTGCAGAAAAATAAATTTCAAAAAGGGTTTTCAAGGATACACTATCACTATTTCTGGAAAACTTCTGTCTTAGAAACTCTCAAGAGAACCAAGGTTGTCTTTCCATATTATCATGTATCATTAACAGCAATATCTGCATCTGCATCCATATCTACAAATGCACAGATGTTCCTCATAACATTGTTCATTTTTTGGTACCAGGGATTGAACCCACGTGTGCTTAGCCACTGAGCTACATCCCCAGCCTTTTTGTATTTTATTTAGAGATGGGGTCTTGCTGAGTTTCTCAAGGCCTCGCTAAGTTACCGAGGCTAGCTTTGAACTTACAATCCTCCTGCCTTAGCCTCCTGAGCCACTGGGATTACAGGATAGCATTGTTAATAATAATGCATGTTGGGGAAGTCCAGAAGTCCATCAAAAAGGGAAAATTCTACAGGGGACAGATCCAAAGCTATATGGGGATGAAGCCAGAGTTATATGCACAAATGTGGGAAAATGTCTATAAAAGCTTGTGTGAATAAGTTGTGGAGACACAGGAAGACTTCAGTTAGCTTTGATCTGGAGAGAAATATTCTATCAAACATAGTTATGGGGGTGTTGCTGAAGACTTTGGAAGCCCCAGCACCAAGAGCATAAAGTGTTCCCCCTCAGGTAATTCCAAATCATATCTATTAAAATAATGAAATAGATGCAGAAAGTCCAACTAAATTCTGATCTTTCTCATCATGCTTACCTTGGGGCTTTTAGAAATACCAAATTATTTGAAGACAATGTCAGTGTCCTTGCTATCTTAATCAGACACATGCTTGCTCCTTCCTGGGGTCCTCCATCCCTGCCAGAGGACTGGGCAGGGTGGGGTCTTCTCTCCCCTATTTATTTTATATACTTCTGTATTGTTAGAATGAAAATGTAACAGGCTTTCTTTGATTTTTTAAATGTTAAAGTGATATCAAAAAGGAAAAAGAACAAGAGGGAGCTTTCTGGGTGCTAGAAATGTTGTTTCCTTCTTTGAATGATTTTTACATGGCTGTATAACTTGTAAAAGTGGATCCAGCTAAAAGCTTGAGCTTTGTGTCCAGTATGTAAGCTATACCTCAGTGAAAAAGCATTCATTCTTCCTAGCACATCTTTATTGTAGATAGCTCTTGAGACTGAGTTAAAAAGTTACCTGCACCAACACAAAAAACCTTTTCTTCCATCTCTTCCAGACATTCTTACCGATGGCCCATAGATACCTAAGGGAAAGAGAAAGACCAGAGCTGCATTAATGTGTGGGTGAGTACACAGGGGAACATCCTTTGCCAGGAATCCTGGCACTCCTTCACCAGGAATGCAGGAGCCCAGGAGCAGATTTGGGAGCTCTAGACAGTGGAGAACAAGGAGGAGCAAGTCAGGTTCATTTCCATGGATGGGAGGAACTGTGGCCCAACATCAGACTTGACTCAGATTCCTTGACTGATTCCAGAAAGCCACCTGGTGACTTACTGTATTTATGTGCTAAAAGTGTTTCAGGTAGGAAATTTCCTGAAAGATGTTGCACAAGGTCGGGGGGGGGGGGTGAGGGGAGTGCAAAATCTCACAACTCCACCTCTTTGACCTCTTGCCAGGTATCTTTCAGGAAAAACCTTCCCTTGTTATTCTTTGCTCTAATTCTGGCAAATGCAAGAAAAGAATATTATAGGGGGGAAGTTCCGTATCAACAAAGGGCTTCCACCCTTCTCCAAATGCTCTTCTGTTTATGGAAATTTGTCTTTACATAAAAAAACGAAATAAAAAGGAGAGTTCAAAACTATAGAGGCATAGCTCAAAGCACTCTGGAGATTTTAAATCAATGCTACTAGCCGGGCGCGGTGGCTCACGCCTGTAATCCAGCACTTAGGGAGGCTGAGACAGGAGAATCGTGAGTTCAAAGCCAGCCTCAGCAACGGCGAGGTGCTAAGCAACTCAGTGAGACCCTGTCTCTACATAAAACACAAAATAGGGGTGGGGATGTGGCTCAGTGGTCGAGTGCCCCTGAGTTCAATCCCCGGTACCAAAAAAAAATCAAATCAATGTTACTCTTTCCTTCATGAATGACCCCATTAGGCATGTGGACCATGGCACATCGACCTGGAAGTGATGCAGGAGGTGAGCCCAGCCCCTGTCAGGCTCTCCAGGTTGAAGGGAAGAGAGAGATCTGGTGATACTCAGACACATCCACATTCTCAAGTTCCACAACTGGCACCACCTGCTAACACACACCAACTGGACAACGTCCAAATTTTCATTTACCTAGAGGCAGACCCGGTTTCCATTGTGGAAATAAGGAAGAATGCACCTAAATAAAATTTTGACTGTCTGATCTGTTTTAGAGGTTCTTAGGCCCCCCTCCACCTCCGCCAAAAAATCTACTCAGAACATCAAGACAGAAACCTGGGAGTCATCCTGAGTCCTTCTGTTTCCTCGTGCTTATTCCTCAGTTTCTAAGTGCAATGGATTTTCTACCTTCTGGAAAGTTCTACCTGCTGGAAAGTTACTCTCCTGCTCGGTCCTCCACTTCCCACTTTCACTATCCTAGTCTTCACCTACTTTTTTTGCTTCTGTGGACAACAAGATGATCCTCTTAATTAGTTTCAGGTACACAGGAGTGATTTCCATCCAGTTCCTGGCCAGGAGATGGATCCCACCATCTGCAAACTCCTTTACACCTTTTCCCTGAGGAAACTCCCTCAGTGGATCTGCCCTCAAGGTCCCCAAATTATGGCTTCTCACTCTCCACTCTGATGATCTGTCCCACATTTGTCTACCCATTATATGATTTACGTGATGCTTTTCTATAAATTGACTTACCGAACGTATATTGATTTATTTTGAAAGGAAACTTCATAGTATAAACGCAACACACTATATAGCATATATACTTATTGAAACATGCTTGACTGCGTATCACTGAAGTCATCCTATGTATTATTGGTGGCACGAATACTTGGGGGACTTTTGCTAACAGGGACAAAATCCAGCATCTTGCCCTGGTACAAAATACTCTTCTTTCTGTACTTCTGCTTATCTCACCAGACTCAACATGCACACGCTGTATTACTGTGATTCCTGACCACACAATAATGTTTCACACCTGGGTAGCTCTGCCTTCTGGCCGCTCCTCACGCTAGAGCTTATATTTTTCCTAAATTTAAGCCTTCACCTCCATGTCATTAGCTCTGGGGCTTGTGGATGATTCTGCTGTCACAATGATCCCTCTGCTATGATTTTTATCATATTTATTGTTCCTCTGGGACTGTTAGCTCTTTGAGGGCAGGAAGCCTGGTCCTTCTTTCTAAATTCCTAGCATAGCATTTTGTTTTTCTTTCTAAAGTCCTATCAGTTCCTGATATTGGGTAAGTGGTCACTGGTGGTTGTGTTTTAGTTGGTTTTGAGTGCTATGCCTTTGAGAAACCAGAGCAATCTTTATAAATATTTTGATGAGATTTTAAAACATTGCCTATAAACATGCAATCCATCACTACATGATTTTGTGCTTTCCTTCCAAAGGATATCCCACCTCTTTCCATCCCCAATGCTACTCCCAGGCAAGCTACCCAACCCCATCTGGACCATGACAAAGGGCTCCTTTCTTTTCTCCTTAATCTTCCTCTATGCTCCATTCGTTACAAAGAGCTGGACTGATTTTTCTAAAAGGGTAAATCATTACACTCATTTTAGATAAGGATGGAAGAGTTTTAAACAGGAGTGTGTGACACAATTGCATTTCTTTTTTGGGGGGTGTTGGGGATTGAACTCAGGGGCACTCAACCACTGAGCTACATCCTCAGCCCTGTTTTGTATTTTATTTAGAGACAGGGTCTCACTGAGTTGCTTAGGGCCTCGCTAAGTTGCTGAGGCTGGCTTTGAACT
>PVHX01009336.1:55978-77244 GCA_004024805.1 Geosciurus inauris | reverse complement strand
TGTGTGTGTATGAAACTAAAGAAAGTATTGTCATTCACCACATAACAACAATTTAGACAATAATGGACTGCATATGCAATGGTATTCCTCTGAGATTATAAGAAGCTGGAAAATTAATTTCATCTAGTGATGCAATAGTTTATGTCCTTGTTATAGAGCAATGTATTACTTGTTTGTTTTTGGTGATGTTGGCATAAACAAACCTACTGTGTCACTAGTGTAAAAGTACAGCACATACAATTATGAATAATAAACTATCCTTGATAAAAATAAAAATGACTTTTTTCTTGGTTTCTGTATTTACTATACTATAGTTTTTGTTGTTAGAGTGTATTCCTTCTACTTACAAAAATGTTTACTATAAAACAGACTGGCAATAGCCTCATATAATTCATGTTTGCCAAATGTCTTGACTACACCAAGAGGCCATATCAAGTGATTGGCTGATATCCTTGGTTTCTGTAAGTACACTGTATAATGTTTTCACAAAGAGAAAATTACTTGAGGCTGTGTCTCTTAAAATGTGTCCCTGTCCTTAAATAACATGTGGCTGCATGTCGGAATGTTAACAGAAACTAATTGTGTGTTTTTGACTTTATTTTGTATTTCTAGATTTTCATATTTTTCTACAAGGAATTGAGGTTATTTTTAGCATTTTCAAAGTGTGGTATTAAGTAGGTGTAAGATATAGAAACATTTTAAAGAATATAAGCCAATTATCTAATTTAATCATTTACCATTTAACATTACTTCACTTTTAATATAATCAGGCTTTAACCACTTTATTAACAATCTAGCTCTTGGCCACACAATTCTGCACTCTAATCAGAACCAGCCTTTTTCTCCATATATTTATAAAATCTATTTGAGGGAGTAAGCAAATATTTCAAATTGCAGGTTCCACTCATGGTTCATAATTTTCTAAGAATAACATAATTATATATGAATTCATTTTATTATTTAATAAAATAAACATATGAATTAGAAGAATCATGCTACCATTCAATTTTATAAATCTTCTTCCTACTAAATAAGAATATGCTTATAATCTGAAAACTGCCAAAGCCCAGTAAATGGCACTCATGGTAGTTCCTGACATTTCCTTAAATTGAGAGCAATTCAGCACTGAAAAGTTCAGTGGTATTAGGGCTATTTGTAAATGCCAGTGCTCTGCCTTCTTGGAGCCATGTCATGTGGCCATGTGATTTATCTAACTAATGAAATCTGAGCAAAAACAACGAGGCACTTCTGGAAGCAAATTGGAAGTTCCAGCATGTTTTGCCACTCCTTTGTTACCTTCCTTTAATAATACCAAAAACACATGTTAAGCACTCTTCCATCAACCTGTGTTCCTGAGCCATTACTAGGAGCAGAGCCCCTTTGCTGATGCACATGGCCATGCAGGGTGAAAGACATGCTGTTGTCTTCAGCCACTGAGATATTTGAATGGACTTTTTGCAAGCATTAGTATTTGAAATTGATGTAGATGAGACCATACATACTAAGAAATTTGGTCAGGTTTCATGTTCTCATTACAAGCAAGATATCCCATTACTCTGTACAATCCCCGAAGCAAAGTAAGCATTTCAGTAATGTTCTGATTTCCTTCATTTACAAAAATCACCACAGTGGGCTGGGGTCTAAGCTTAGTGGTAGAGTACTTGCCTAGCACATGGGAGGCACTGGGTTCAATCTTCAGCACCACATAAAAATAAATAAACAACATAAAGGTATTATGTCCATCTAAAACTAAAAATAGTTTTTTTAAAAATTAACTACAATGGCGGCCACAATACACCTACATTACAAAGCAAAGAATTAAGTCTATTTCCTTCTCTTGAATAGACCTTTTCTGAGAAATGGGAATAATGATCAGATTCATTTCTGTTCCCTTAGCTAAAATTTCCCCTCTGGGAATGCAAGAAATACCCATTGGCTTTCAGTTCACTTCGCATATTTCCAGGGGGCAGTCACCCGGCACAGTTCCTGTTCCTGGCATGCAGAGCACACAGCTGGTTTAGGTATCTTTTAAATTTTTTGGAAGCTCTCCTGATGGCTCCCATAATCCCCAAGAGCCTAAACAGATGCTAAGCAAAATGAGGAGGATTTAAGGAGGTCAGGGGTCATTCAGACAGCATCTAGTTATTGCTTATAGGTAACTATAAAATTTGTAGGCATTTATTTTGTCAATAGTTTTAAATCAGGTTAGTTTAATAGCATGGAAAAAACGGTTATAGCAACTTTTTAAAATTTGAGAACAAAAATGTAAACAATTAATTGAAAAATGACAAAAATCAGTAAAGGAGATATTTAACAGTAAAGTAAGGTAATTCTCCCTAGCAGTTTAGTTTGAAAATAAATGAAGATGTTCTAAGCCTTTATTAATTTCCCTCATGTAGCAGCATATAAACTAAAATTTGATAGAAGTGGAAACTTCAATGACTTTTAGATTATATCCCTCTGACTATAATTTTCATTTAAAACAAACAGTTGTATTTTCTTTATGAAGTAGAGACCAAAAATAAGCCTTATAAAGGTTAAATTTGCCTGAAGATATATCTGAGCAGCTAGAAATTGCTGAATTGAGTGACTTGTCTAGTTGCGTTGACTACCTAATATATTCTCCAGTTGGCGGGCTTCCAAAAGGAAGAATAAGCGTGCATTTTTGTAATTGAAACTGCAATACAGAGTAGTTATCTTATTCTGACCTTAATGCTATTAACTTAATAGTTGCAATTTAATAAAAATTATTTTTAATTCATTCCATATTTCATTTTGATAAATGTTATAAAATGGTGCAAATATCTAAGGAGTGTCAATTTTAAATGTAAATACGTGTAGGTACGTGTAAAATAATACTAGACAATAAATTATAACTTTTGTTTAACCTACCATAACCACATAAAAGTGTTACAAATATAAAAATATGCAAAGGAAGGGTTAAAAATGGAAAGACAGGTAAAAGCACATAAAATTTCAAAGAAGAGTTTGCATAATCACCATATAAGTGACTATTTCTGTCAGTACTGGGCACTGAAGTAGTTAGTGCTAGACAATGCTTTATACAAAACTCAATAAAAATATGGAAAAAATAAAAATGATGACCCTGTTTCAACAGACATTTGAACAAATAATAATTTATACTTCCACCTATTTGAAGTATGGAATTTCCCTGAGTAAATGTCAAATATTTTATGATCAGTTTTATGAATAAAAAGTTTGGAAAATTAATGACATCTTTCCTCATGTGATTCATATGCTTTTATTCCTCAAAACAATGCAAACCTTTACTGTAACAAGGTTAAATTATTTGCATCAGTGGCTAAGGGGACAAGCCTAATACTCCTGCTCTAATGGGTTGACATCTGTTTGTTTTACATGCCCACCTATAAATGCAAGTTTATGTCTAACATGATAGTATCTTGGCCAATTGATGTTTTCATGCTCTAGGGATGTCCTCAAGGATTATCTGCTAGGTGACTTGATGACTTAAAGTGTTATGAAGCTTTATAGTATAATAACCAACTTCCACTCAGCTATTCAAGGTTCTTGGTATTAATATAAATCTTCACAATATACATCTAATTTTGTTAGTATATAATTTAATATTCCTTCTTTTCTTTGGATTTTAAGTAAGGTTGTGGTTATGATTACTTAGAGCAGAGGTCAAGCACTCAAAAGCTACATATTAATAAGATAATTTCAATAAATTAACTGGTGGACATATGGACATAAATATTTTATGTATTTAACATAGAGCAATTTTTTCCACTACAACCTAGAAATGTAATCTCCCCCTTTTTTCAGAAAACATAACTTTCCTGCTCTTTCTTATGCCTCTTTATGATAAAGAAATGAATATGAATCAGAGTTAATTTTCCTCTTTAAATAAAAGAAAAGAAAAAATATGAAGGTTAATAACAATATATAAAAACCTCAGAACTAAAAGATAATTGGGACAGAAATGTCTGTAAAGACTGAGGAGTGCATGAATGTCTTGCCCAAAGCAATGGTTGCCACTGAGTTACTACAACCAAGGATGGAATGTAGGAATATAAACCCAATGTCAAATAGTGGATTTTGTATTGTTGGGTTTTTTTCCCCAAAAAGAGTCAGATATTGGAATTTTCATTGAGCTATTCAACAAATGTTTATTGAGAGTCCTAATGCTATTCTAACTACCTAAAATACCCTGCAAAGCAATAGAAAAACAAACATTTCAGTTATCATACAGCTTATGATATGTTGGGGAAAGAATAAATAAATAATAAACATATGCAAGTAAAGCACATAAAATATTAGCAGGCAAATACTGTTGTAGAAAGATGGGAAAGCAAGAAGGATAAGAGGGACTCAGAATGCATTGGGTAGGAGAAAGGGGGTATGATGGGTGAAAGGGGGCTGGTGGGTGAAATTTTACAGAGGGCAGCTTGCAGAGTTCTCATAGAAAAGGTGACATTTAAGCAAAGACTTGAAGGCAGTGGTGGATTTGACCATTACACAATTTAGGGGAAGAACATTTCAGGCAAAGGGAAAAGCTAGTTCAAAGACCTGAACAAAGCAGAGAATGTGGTAACTTTCAAGCAAAGAAAGGCAATGTGGCTAGAGAAGAGAGCAAAATTTTCAGGGGAATTCAAAAGAATTTTAAATGTCAACAGTAATTTTTTTTAATTACAAATGTTTAACCCTGAGAAATGTCAACTTTGGGAAGACCAAACAAAATACATGTATCAACTAAATTTTCTATCTCTATTGCTGATTTACAAATCATTAAATTTACTAGAAATTCTATGAGTTTTGTTGTTTTGTTTGCTTCTAAGGGTATGCAGACAATTAATGGATAACAATAAAGGAAGCCTTCTTAAATTTAGCTGCCACTTCCTCCCACTTATTATGTAAATAATGTGAATGTAAAGCAGAAAAGCTTCCAAAACAAATAGTTTTGATTAATTCATATAAAATATGAGATAATTGTATTTATGTGGGTCTTATATTCTGTGCCATTAGTCTATGTGTCTTTTTTAGTGCCCATACCATGCTGTATTTGTTATTATAGCTCTGTAGTATAATTTAAGGTCTGGTATTGTGATGCTTCCTGCTTCACTTTTCTTGCTAAGGACTACTTTGGCTATTCTGGGTCTTTTATTTTTCCAAATGAATTTCATGACTGCCTTTTCTATTTCTATGAAGAACATCATTTGTATTTAAATAGGAATTGCAATAAATCTGTATAGCGCTTTTGGTAGTACAGCCATTTTGACAACATTAATTCTGCCTATCCAAGAACATGGGAGATCTTTTCATCTTCTAACATCATCTTCAATTTCTTTCTTTAGTGTTCTGTAAAGGCACCAGACACATACATTGGTAAAAAGATAGCCTCTTCAACAAATGGTGCTGAGAAAACTGTAAATCCACATGTAGCAAAATAAAATTAGATCCCTCTCTCTCACCCTGCACAAAACTCAACTCAAAGTAGATCAAGGGTCTAGGCATTGGACCAGAGACATTGCTCCTACTAAAAGAAAAAGTAGGCCCAACTGTCCATCATATTGGCTTAGGGGCCAAATTCCACAAGACACCTAAAGAGCAAGAAGTATAATCAATAATAAGTAAATGGGATGGTATCAAACTAAAATGCTTCTTAACAGCAAAGGAAATAATCAAGAACATGAGCAGAGACTACAGAATGAGAGAAAATCTTTGCTACCTGCACCTCAGGTAGAGCATTATTCTCCAGGATATATAAAGAACTAAAAAATCTTAACACCAAAAAACAAATAACCCAATCAATAAATGGGCAAAGAAAATGAATAGGCACTTTGCAGAAGAACTATGAATGATCAACAAATATATGACAAAATGTTCAACATGTCTGTCAGTTAGAGAAATGCAAATTAAAAATACACTTAGATTTCATCTCACTCAAGTCAGAATGGCAATTATCAAGAATATAAGTAACAATAAATGTTGGCAAGGATGTGGGGGGAAAGGTACATTATACATTGTTGGTGGGACTGCAAATTGGTGCAACCACCCTGAAAAGCAGTATGGAGATTCCTGAGAAAAGCTGGAATGGAAGCACCATTTGATCCAGTTATTCTACTCCTTAGTCTATACCCAAAGGACTGAAAAATCAGCATACTACAGTGACGTAGCCACATCAATGTTATAGCAGCTCAATTTAAAATAGCTAAGCTATGGAACCAGCCTAGGTACCCTTCAACAAATGAATAGATAAAGAAAATATGGTATATATACACAATGAAATACTACTCAGCCATAAAGAAGAATAAAATTATGACATTTGCTGATAAATGGATGGAACTGGAGATTATCATGCTAAGTGAAATAAGCCAATCCCCCCCAAAACAAAGGCCAAATGTTCTCTCTGATATGCTAGTGCTAACTCACAATAAGGGGTGAGGTGTAGGGAAAAATAGAAGTACTTTGGATTAGACAAAGGGAATGAAAAAAAGGAAAGGGGAATGGAAATAGGATAGTAGAATGAATCAGACATTACTTTCCTAAGTGCATATATGATTACACAACCAATGTGCTTCTACATCATGTACAATCAGAAGAATGAGAAGTTATACTCTTATGTATGTATAATATGTCAAAATACATTCTATGGTCATGCATAACTAACAAGAACAAATAAAAAAAAAACATTTTAAAAATGTACTAATGCGCAAGTGGTATGCTAGATACCTGGAGAATCGAAGATATTGAAGGTATTTCATGACCTAAGAGTTTATAGTTACCTACAGAGAAACTGTTGTAGTGAATCATCCTTAAAGATGAGGGAACATTTTTGATAAATACAAAATACTAATACCTTCATGTTCATAGACACCAAAAATAACCACACTGCTCTTTGTTTTTCATTAGTAAAAGTAGTACTTACATTTATGATGTTATAGAATTTACAATGCCCTTTCACTATATTGCTGTGTTAACATACCTACTGTTTCAGTTATCAGAAACCTATATAAACATGTCCCTAGACACTGAACTTCTCCAGACCTGTCCTACTCTTTCCTTCATCCACATGTACTCCTGCAGTATTTTTATCCATGCCTATGACTTACCTCAAAGTATATTTGTTGCCTTCATCTAACTCTACCTAGATGTTGAATAGGTACCTCATTGTATAACATTTTTTTCCTTGCAAAGAGCTTTATTTTCATGTAGCCTACATCTTGGAAGAGGAATCCATGGTGCTTAAAATGGTGACTAGTGGCTGGAGGAAGAGGCTAAGGCAGAAGCCCCATTCTGCTTTGGATATGAGTAACCACCAAAAGCTCCTATGTTAATGTAGAAGTAAAGGGATTGGCTTGTGAGAGCTGTAACCTAATCAGTCCATCAATGGATTAACTTAACTGGGTAATAACTATAGGTAGGTGGAACATGGCTGGAAAGATAGGTCACTGGAAGCAAGCCCCAGAAAAGTTCATCTTCCCTGTGACCCATTCCCCTTTCTCATTCTGTTTCCCAGTCACCATTAAGTGAGTGGCTTTCTGCCCACTGCCTCCTTTTTGCCATGGTTTTCTGCCTCATCTTGGGCCCAAAAATATAGTCAACTGAATGAAGACTGAGACCTCTGAAACCATGCATCCAAATTAAACTTTTTTTCCTCTATGTTGGTCTTCTCAGGTATTTTGATCACAGAAAAAAAAATCAGACACAAAGAGATGCAGGGCATCCTTTCTGAGTCCAGTGGGCATCAAAGCTCCTAACTGTGCTTGAGCACAAGCCCTTCAAAGAGATACTTGGCCAGCAGGAGCCCAAGAGTGCCAAGCCAGCAGAAGTTAGTCAGGTGTCATCCACAGTCTTGGTGAATTTCAATTCCTTATCTAGGAGGTGGATTTACAGGAAGTCATAGAGATGGTAGTCTGTGCAGGCAGAGGCCAAATCATAAAGATCCAAAATGTTTGGGTTCAGGTTCTTTAGAACTATGGCAGCTTCCATGGCATCCAGGATTTGCTCCATTCATCTTGAGATAGTTCTTTTACATCCTGGAAGAAGGTATGACTGCTATGCTATTTTGGCATCTTTATCATGTCCTTGTGCTTCTCATTTAGCCCGTGCCCTCCAGATTACACACAGTCACAGATGAAACAGACAACAGGGAAAGGTTATGTATTAGGAAGCTTGCAAACTGATCATCCAACTTGATGTTAGCCTCTGCTACAGTGGAATAATTTTGATGTGTCTGGAAGCTCAATGCTAATGAGCAATAAGGAGGTAACAACAATAACAACAAAAATACTGACTTATGATCCTGGAGATTGTCACTGACGAGGAGACTAGAGCAGTCTGAGGCAGCAAGAGGAAGATTCTCCCTAGGTCTACTCTGCCCAAACAATGTTGAAGCAAGAAACAGACCCAAAGGGCCACAATAGGTTGCTTAAATTTTGTTTTTTAAACTTTCACCCAAATCAGTTCCACTTTGACATTCACGATCAGGATAAATGTCACATGCCAGCCATCACTCTATTCTTTCTCAATGGCATTTTAAAATCCATCCTTCTGTCTCCTTTCAATTGCTCCTTTCTTACACAGGTTTCCCTTGTTGCCTCTAACATGTCTCTCTGCTTAATGAATCCTCAAACAAAATGACATTACTAGAAGACATATGTAATCATACATCATTGCTTTATGTATTACCATTAAATGACTCTATTGTCCATGGGGTCAAGTTTAAACTTCTAAGAATAGTCTACAAGCCTATCCATGGGGGATTATGCATGCCTCTCTCTCTAACATCACCTTCTACTATTTCTCAAAATATCTGCCATATCCTAAGCCATGTCACATGACCTCTTCCTTTATGCTATCCCTCTGACTAATGTAGAATAATAGTTCTTTAAAAAAAAAAATTGCAATTGTGCCACTATATAGACCTTCCACTTAACTATGAGCTTCCAGAAAGCCAGAATATCATATTAGTCATTTCTATCTCTTCAACATAGTATCTTACACATAACAGTCACTCCGTAAACGCCTATTTAGTGAACAAATGGCCCTCCCACAAGTCAATGTGCTGTTTATATTTCATTCATGGAACAAAGTCAACACATTCCTCTGAGGTAGAAATGGCACCAAATAACATTATGATTTATATTTTTCTGCATTGACTTACAAGAGGAATTTTATTTCCCTAATTCAATCACTAGGTGGTAAATTCTGTAAGACATTGGCTTGAGACATTATTCATTTTTTTCACTATATAATGATTTAGTGGCACTAAAAATGCATTAGCTTATTTATTTTGACCAACTGTACAATTATGTAAATATGGGTTTTTAAGCCTTTACACATTTATATTAGTAATACCTTTCATAGATTCTGCTTCAAGTTCTATATTTTGGCTTCTAGTCATGCACTTATATACTAAATTTACTATGCATTCATAACAAAATTAAGGCTTAATACCAATAATTCAAGAATATCTGCAGGTAAATGGTTGCAAGTATTTGTTTTGTGGTCAAAATTAGCTAATCACTTTGCCAAAATATCACTTGATTCCTGTTTGAGGCTCCCTGAAACATTAGTAGGCACATACAACAAAGTAAAGCACGTTTTTCTACAATCATGTAATTTTCAGCATAGTGAGAAAACTGGTAATGAGAAGGGTCCCTGATGTGAATCTATCCTGATATAATTATATTGGGCAAGTTCTACAGATATTGAACAATTAATTGCAAGCTCAATAGAATCACAATAATTCAGACAGAAAATAGTATCTAAAGAAGACAGTAACAAACAGTATACATTAGTCTAAAGAATTTGGACTCTGGGAAAATAAAAATTCAATACTACAGGTATGTTTTCTAAAGACAGAGAGAGATGAAAATAAGAAAAGCAAATGCAAGTGAGAACAAAAACAAAGCAGAAGTAGGTAAGGCTGAAAACTTTGAAAGGTGAGTGGCAGAAGACCAGTAAGGAAGGAGAAGATCAGATAAACAAATGGACCTTATAACACTGAAGGCACTGAAATTTCTGGGAAAGAATCTGATTCTACAAAACATTACATTTTTCTTTTTTTTTTTTCAAATTTTCTGATGCTTTATTTATTTATTTTTTCACATTTTATTTGTTCTATGTAGGCTTACATGTTAACAGAGTGCAATTTGATTCATTGTACATAGATAGAGGATAACATATCAATTCTCTAGTTGTAAGTTGTATAGAATCACAACATATATGCAGTCATACATAAAGTTAGGGCTATGATGACCATCATATGCCACCACCTTTACTGACACCATGCCCCCTCCCCCCTTACACCCCTGTGAACAGAGATCTACCATTGTTTCCATGTCCTTCCCCACATTATGGATCAGCTTATCAACGAGTTATCACTTATCAACGAGTACATCCGGCATTTGGTTTTCTGAGATTGGCTTACTTCACTTAGCATGATATTCTCCAACTCCATCCATTTACCTGCAAATGCCATAATTTTATTCTCTTATTGCTGAGTAATATTCCATTGTGCATATATACCACAGTTTCTTTATCCTCTCATCTATCAAAGGGCATCCTGGTTGGTTCCACAGTTTAGCTATTGTGAATTGAGCTGCTATAAACATTGCAGTGGCTGCAGCACTGTAGTATGCTGTTTTTAAGTCTTCTTGGTATAGACCTAGGAGTGGGATAGCAGGCTCAAACAGTGGTTCCATTCCAAGTTTTCTAAGGAATCTCCATACTGCTTTCCAGATTGGTAGTACCAATTTGCAGTTCCACCAGCAATGTATGAACATGCCTTTTTCCCCCACAACCTCGCCAACAATTATTGTTGTTTGTATTCTTGATAGTTGCCATTCTGACTGGTGTGAGATGAAATCTTAGGGTAGTTTTGATTTGCATTTCTCTGATTGAATCAATTTAACAAAAGAGGCGAAAGATCTCTACTATGCAAACTACTAGACACGGAAGAAAGAAATTGAAGAAGACCTTAGAAGATGGAATAATCTCCCATACTCCTGGACAGGCAGAATCAATATTGTCAAAATGGCCATACTTCCAAAAACAATATATAGATTCAATGCAATCCCAATTAAAATCCCAACATCATTCCTTATAGAAATAGAAAAGGCAATCATGAAATTCATTTGGAAGAATAAGAGACCCAGAATAGCCAAAGCAATCCTTAGTAAGAAGAGTGAAGCAGGAGGCATCACAATACCTGATCTCGGATTATACTACAAAGCTGTAGTAACAAAAATGGCATGGTACTGGCACCAAAATAGACATGTAGACCAATGGTATAGAATAGAAGACACAGAAACGAACCCACTTACATACAGTTACCTTATACTAGATAAAAAAACTAAACACGTACACTGGAGAAAAGATAGCCTCTTCAACAAATGGTGCTGGGAAAACTGGAAATCCATATGCAGCAAAATGAAACTAAACCCCTATCTCTCACCATGCACAAAATTCAACTCAAAGTGGATCAAGGACCTGGGAATCAGAGACCCAATGCCTAATAGAATAAAAAATAGGCCCAAATCTTCATCATGTTGGATTAGGACCATAGTTCTTTAACAAGACTCCTATAGCACAAGAAGTAAAATCAAGAATCAACAAATGGGATGGATTCAAACTAAAAAGCTTCTTCTCAGCAAAAGAAATAATCAATGAAGTGAACAGAGAGCCGACATTCTGGGAACAAATCTTTGCCACACACACATCCGATAGAGCTCTAATCTCCAGGATATATAAAGAACTCAAAAAACTTAACACCAAAAAAACAAACAACCCAATCAATAAATGGGCCAAAGAGCTGAACACAAACTTCACAGAAGAAGATATACATTTTTCAATAAAAGTATACCGTTTAGAATTAGTCAATAGGACATAAATCATATAAATAAATATAAAAGTTTAAACTTGTAAAGTATTTGTGCTTAAAGCAGAAGAAATGCTTGGAAGTGAGCCTGTTATTTGAAATTCATTTTCTCCTGAAACTGTGAATGCTGTCAGACCACTCTGGTAGAGACACTGAAATAAGAAGGACTAAAATTTGAGCTGGAGGCCAACCAAAAGATAGATTCTGTTAAATATTCCAGGCTTTGAATTGAGACTTTAAGGAATATATCCAAGGAATGAGAGTGGCCTTGGATATATATTCCTTGGATATATAAGAATGAGACTGAAGGAAAACTTCTAGCCATCTCAACTTCTAATTTGATTAAGACGATATAGAATTGATAGTGCTTTCAGAATGGTTTTTTGCAAGATCTCCATATAAACCTTCTTTAGAAAGATAGTATCACTCCTGGGATTATTTTAGCCTTAATTTCTGAAAGAAGTAATGTCTGATCCTCTGAAATCTGAATTTTGATATTCTGAAATTTTAACCAAATTAAAACAAGAAAAAACTGGTATATGAAGAGTAATACAATATTAACTAAAAGTCAAGAGAAATGATGGAGATTAGAAACACACACAAGTAGCTGGGCGCAGTGGTGCAAGCCTGTAATCCCAGCACTTAGGGAGGCTGGGACAGGAGAATTGCGAGTTCAAAGCCAGCCTCAGCAATGGCAAGGTACTAAGCAACTCAGTGAGACCCTGTCTCTACATAAAACACAAAATAGAGCTGGGGATATGGCTCAGTGGTCGAGTGCCCCTGAGTTCAATCTCCAGTACCAAAAGAAAGAAAGAAAGAAATACACATGAGTAATGCAGACAATGAAAAAAAGCAATTGCAGACTTTGTGAAGTGGAAGATTGAACTAAAGGAAACATTCTGGCTGACTCAGAAAAAAGTTAAAAGAAAAATAAAAGTATGGGTAGCAATGGGAGACGTGAAAAAAATCAGAATTTTATAATAATATTACAAACAACAACACAATCTAGAACATTTTTAAGTATGTTATGCCAAAAAAGTATATTCAAGATTTTATTTATCCTCAGGTGAAATTTCAGATTACAGTAATAAATATTATCTCATTTTTTCAGAAATTCCATTAATGATGAGAGAAATTCAGGGCTCTAGATGGCATATAAAAAAAAGGCAAAAAGTCAAATTTGAAAAAATATTTAATTATCTGGTATTTGATAACTAAGTAGTTGCAAACTACATATTTCAAAATAGACAATAAAATAACTTTTTCCCTCTAAATTAGAATTAAAATTAGATGTTCTCAAGGTGCTCAGACTAACTGGAAGTTTATAACAGAATCAGACAAAACCCTAGCAGATAGACAGAATATGATCAGGTACATTTTAAACTTCTGAAAGAACTGTGTGCCTAACAGGAAGGAAAAATACATTTGTGTTTGAGTTACAACATTTCATCCATTCTAATCAAGCCATAAGATATAAGACAATAAGAGGTATAACTTAAGCCCAGGGGCATGTACAACCTGCCCACTTTATTTTTAGCTTGGTTCTGTATTTAAAAATTACTATTAAACATCTCAGTCCTATAGTTAAGCTTATGAGAAAAATGGCTGATCATGTTAGCAGCAATAGTCCCAGGAATAGTCCCAGCTAGAATCTCTCTTTAATTATAACCTCAGGCTTCTCAGAAAGTCACCCTATGTACTCTATTTCCCTGATGGGCACATATTTTTACTTCTTGGAAATTTTCAATTTAGTATAGAAATGAAAAACTGAAATTAACCTCTGATATTAATTTGGGGGTCCTATTTCCAAGGATATTGTGAATATGGTGTCAATTTTAATTTGATTAACTACCCATTAAATATATAAAAATTACAAAGTTATAAGTAGCAAGACAAATATACATCAACTGTGATGATGAAATTTTTCTATAGACTAAAATACCAATATGAACATTACACATAGAGGAACATGTCATCAGCAAAGAGAAATAGTTTGAGTTCTCCTTTTACAATTCATATCCTTTTAATTTCTTTTCTTTCTTTTTTTTTTTTTCCTTTTTTCTTTTTTTATTTGCCTACATGCTCTGGCTAGATTTTCAAGGACTGTGTTGAATGTAAGTGGTAAAAGAGGGTATCCCTGTCTTGCTCCAGTTTTTATAAGTAATGTTTCAGTTTTTCTATTTTTTTTTCATTTCACAGATATTCATTCATTTATTTTTTCATTTTTAATTTTGTGTTTATTCTTTACACAGAAGTAGCACAATTTTTATTTCTCTGGTTGTATGTGATGTAGAATGACATCATATATGCAGTCATACATAAAGTAAGGGCTATGATGTTCATCTTATTCCACCATCTGTAATGCTCTCATGCTCCTCCTAACCCTCCCCTCTGACCAAAGTTCCTCCATTTTTCTCATGTCCTTTTCCCCCATTATGGATCAGCATCCACTTATCAGAAAGAACATTTGGCATTTGGTTTTTTAGGACTGGGTTACTTCGCTTAGCATGATATTCTCCATCTCCATCCATTTACCTGAAAATGCCATAATTTTATTCACTTTTATTACTGAGTAATATTCTATTGTCTATATATACCACAGTTACTTTATCCATTCATCTATTGAAGGGCATGTAGGTTGGTTCCACAGATTAGCTATTGTGAATTGAGCTGCTATAAACATTAAAGTGGCTGTAGTATGCTGTAGTATGCTGTTTTTAAGTTCTTTGGGTATAGACCAAGGAGTGGGATAGCTGGGTCAAATGGCGGTTCCATTCCAAGTTTTCTAAGGAATCTCCATACTGCTTTCCAGATTGGTTGCACCAATTTTCAGTCCCACCAGCAATGTATGAGTGTGCCTTTTCCCCCACATTCTTGCCAACACTTATTGTTGTTTGTATTCTTGATAACTGCCATTGTGACAGGAGTGAGATGAAATCTTAGAGTAGTTTTGATTTGTATTTCTCTAATTGCTAGAGATGTTGAACATTTTTTCATATGTCTGTTGATTGATTGTATATCTTCCTCTGAGAAGTATCTGTTCAGCTCCTTAGCCCATTTACTGAATGGTATTTGTTTTGTGGGGTTTTTTTTGGGAGGGGGGGCGTGAATTGTTTGTTGAGTTCTGTATATATCCTGGAGATTAGTGCTCCATCAGATGTGCATGTGACAATAATTTCTTCCCAGAGTGTAGGCTCTGTATTCACTTCATTGATTGTTCCTTTTGCTGAGAAGAAGCTTTTTAGTTTGAATACATACCACTTATTGATTCGTAATTTTACTTCTTTCACTATAGGAGTCTTGTTAAGACAGTAAGCTCCTAATCCAATATGATGAAGATTTGGGCCTACTTTTTCTTCTATTAGGCATAGGGTCTCTGGTCTAAGTTCTAGGTCTTTGATCCACTTTTAGTTAAATTTTGTACATGGTGAGATTTATAGGTTTAGTTTCATTTTGCTGCATATGGATTTCCAGTTTTCCCACCATCATTTGTTGAAGAGGCTATCTTTTCTCCAATGTACATGTTTGGATACTTTGTCTAATACAAGATAACTATATTTAAGTGGGTTCTATACCACTGGGCTACATGTCTATTTTAGAGCCAGTACCATGTCGTTTTTGTTACTATAGTTTTATAGTATAGTTTAAGGTCTGCTATTGTGATGTCTCCTGCTTCACTCTTCTTGCTAAGAATTCCTTTGGCTATTCTGGGTCTCTTATTCTTCCAAATGAATTTCATGATTGCCTTTTCTATTTCTATAAGGAATGATGTTGGGAATTTAATTGGAATCACATTGAATCTATATAGTGCTATGGGTAGTATGGCCATTTTGACAATATTGATTCTGTCTATACAAGAGCATGGAAGATCATTCTATCTGCTAAGGTCTTCAATCTCTTTAGTGTCCTGCAGTTTTCATTGTAGAGGTCTTTCACCTCTTTTGTTAAATTGATTCCCAAGTATTTTTGGTTTTTGAGGCTATTGTGAAAGGGGTAGTTGCTAATTTCTCTTTCAGAGCATTTATCACTGATGTATAGAAATGTAATTGATTTATGGGTGTTGATTTTATATCCTCATACTTTGCTGAAATCATTTATTAATTCTAGAAGTTTTCTGGTGGAATTTTTTGGATCCTCTAAATATAGAACCATGTCATCTGCAAATAATGATAGTTTGAGTTCTTCTTTTCCTATTCCTATCCCTTTAATTTCTTTCGTCTAATTGCTCTGGCTAGTGTTTCAAGGACTTTGTTGAGTGGCAGTGGTGAAAGAGAGCATCCCTGTCTTGTTCCCGTTTTTAGAGGGAATGCTTCGAATTTTTCTCCATTTAGGATGATGTTGGCCTTGGGTTTAGCATAGATAGTTTTTACAAAGTTGAGGTATGTTCCTACTATCCCTAGTTTTTCTAGTGTTTTGAACACAAAAGGGTGTTGTATTTTGTCAAATGATTTCTCAGCATCAATTGATAAAATCATATGACTCTTATCTTTAACTCTCTCGATGTGATGGATTATGTTAATTGATTTCCATATGTTGAACCAATCTTGCATCCCTGGAATGAACCCCACTTGATCACATTGCACTAGATTTTTTTATGTGTTTTTGCATGCGATTTGCCAGAATTGTATTGAAAATTTTTGTATCTATGTTTATCAGGGATATTGGTCTGAAATTTTCTTTCTTTGATATGTCTCTGTCTGGTTTTGGTATTAGGGTGCTACTCGTCACACAGAATGAGTTTGGAAGGGTTCCCTCCTTTTCTATTTCATGAAGTAGTTTGAGGAGTATTGGTATTAATTCTTCTTTGAAGGTCTTGTAGATTTCGGCTGAGAATCCATCTGGTCCTGGGCTTTTCTTGGTTGGAAGGCTTTTGATGGTATCTTCTATTTCCTTGCTTGAAATTGATCTGTTTAAGTTGTGCATGAACTCACGGTTCAGTTTGGGTGGGTCATATCTCTCTAGAAATTTGTCAATGTCTTCAGGGTTTTTCTATTTTACTGTAGTATAAATTTTCAAAACATTTTCTAATTGTCCTCTGTATTTCAGTAGTGTCTGTTGTGATTATTCCTTTTTCATCACGAATTTTAGTAATTTGGGTTTTCTCTCTCCTTCTGTTTGTTAGTGTGGCTAAGGGTTTTGTCCATTTTGTTTCTTTTTTTCAAAGACTAGCTTTTTGTTTTGTCAAATTTTAATTGTTTCTTTTGTTTCAATGTCATTGAATTCAGCCCTGATTTTAATTATTTCCTGTCTTCTACTTCTTTTTTCTAAATTTCCACATGCTGAATCAACCTTGGATCCCTGGGATGAAACCCACTTGATCATGGTGCACTAGACAAAGGCACCATAAACCTACATTGAAAAAAGACAACCTCTTCAACAAATATGCTAGGGAACCTAGAAATCCATATGTAGCAGAATGAAATTGAATCCCTATCGCTCACCCTGTACAAAACTCAACACAAAGTCAATGAAAGATCTAGGCATTAGACTAGAAACCCAGCACATAATAGAAGAAAATGGAGCCCAACACTCCAACATGTCAAATTAGGAACAGAATTCCTCAACAAGACTCCTAAAGCAAGAATCAATAAATGGGATGGTATCAAACTAAAATGCTTCTTCACAGTGAAGGAAACAATCAAGAGCATAAAGAGAGAGTCTAGAATATAGGATAAAATAACTGCCACCTACACCTCAGATAAAGCATCATTCTCCAGGATATATAAAGAACTCAAAAATCTTAACACCTAAAAAGCAAATAACCCAATTAATAAATGAGCAAAGAAACTGAACAGACACTTTAAAAAAGAATATGAATAGTCAACAAATTTATGAAAAAATGTTCAACATCTCTAGCAATTAGAGAAATGTGAATTGAAATTACACTGAGATTCCATCTCACTGCAGTCAGAATAGCAATTATCAAGAATATAAGCAACAATAAATGTTGGCAAGGATGTGGGAAAAAGCTACACTCATATGTTGCTGCTAGGACTGCAAGTTGGTACAACCACTCTGGAAAGCAGTATGGCAATTCCTCAGAAAATTTGGAATGGAACCACCATTTGATCCAGTTATCCCACTCCTCTATTTATACCCAAAGAACTTAAAATCAGCACAGCCACATCATTGCTTATAGCAGCTCAATTCATAAAAGATAAGCTTTTCAACCAACCTAGGTGCCCTTCAACAGATGAATAGATAAAGAAAATGTGGTATATATACACAATGGAATATTACTTCACTGCAAAAAAGAACGACTTTGTGGCACTTGCCAGTAAATGGATGGAACTGGAGATTATCATGCTAAGTGAAATAAGCCAGTCCCAGAAAACCAAACGTCAAATGTTCTCTCTGATATGTGCATGCTAACATATAACATAGGGGGTGAGAAAAATAGCAGTTCAGTGTATTAGACATAGGAGAATGAAGGCAAGAAAGTGGAGATAGGAATAGGAAAGACAGTGAAATGAATCTGACACAACTTTCCTATGTAAATATGTGAATATTTATGAATATTATGTAAATATGTGAATACACAATGTGTCATCACAACTTGTGTGACCACAAGACTGAGATACCAATTAGAATAAGATATTTCCCATACTTGTATAAATATGGAAATATACTATACTGCCATGTATATCTAAAAAGACAAATAAATTTTTAAAAAATATTGACATTAAAAATCAAAGGTAGTAAATGACATTTTAAATGTGCAGTGGTAGGATTTGGGTATAAAATGGACACTGCTTTCTTAAAATAAAGCATTCAATAATTTTTGAGATGTAAAAAATAAGTCACAACATCAAAATAAATACAGAAATCTCTTCTGTATTTTCTATTTTATGAACATCATAAAATCTTCATGCAGAAGAAAGAAAAAGGTGTAGAAAATATGGTCCTGATCTCAATTTAACTGGAGAGATATAGTTATATACTCCCTATATGCCACTGGATAAAAATATACTTAGGATTCCTGATTATGTACAGTGTTTTCATATTAAAGTATTAGGGATGACAGTAGAGTCATGGATAGGGAGAGGCAAAAAGTCCAAGGAATAGAAGAACAAAAGGAGAAAGAGGAGAAGGAATAGATGTAAGGAGAATGAGAAGGAAAATTTAAACTCTATCATCAGTGAACTAACTCACTTTTTAATATAGAACCTTACCTGCTTCCCTCTGAAATGTTTTTGTTTACAACTGCAAACACCACCAAATTTACCTATAAAATTCCAATGAAGTTTCCTCTAACATGCTTATGCTTATTCCACAAAGCAAATTCATTCCATTGCCTTTATTTGCCCATTATACTGTGCAGGTAGGCCAAGAAAGGAGAGAATTGGGCCCTCTGCACCACAATCACTGCCCAGTGCCTGATGTCCTCAAGCACAGTAAACAGGAGCTTTATTCTGCCTTCTGGTCCTTCAAAGCCACTCCTCACAAGCAGATGTCCAATGGCCTTCTGCAAGCAAACCATTGTCCAAAATCTTTCATATGCTCTCCATCATATCCTTCATGAAAATTCCCCATTTCATTAGTATTATAAATCATGAAAACATTAAACTGATTAATATTAAACTGATTCTCATTTTGCTTTTGAATATATCCAAGTGTTGACCATTCAGTATGGTAACTTATTTTTATAGTGCACTAAAAATATACTGTCACTGAAGAATAGTAGTTTTAGAGTAAGCTCTAATTTCAAATCCCAGCTTTCTTATTACTAGCTCTTTATGTTCATCCACTCAAAATCACTTATTATTATAAACCAGACTATATGAGAGAGTGGAACTGTAGCAATGAGCAACAAGAGAGTTCCTGCTCTCTCATAGCTTGCAATGGGAAAAAGAGACATTAATCAAGAATGATGAAAGCAATGTTCTAAGAAGAAAAGAAATAATATTTAGGTTCTACGGGATATAGGATAACAAAAGAAGATGAACTAGAATGAACAGAAAAATTGTAATGAGGCTTGAGCTGCTATCTGAAGGATATATAGGAATTGGTGTGCCTTCAAATGCTTTAATTCAAAAAGATCCATTAAAAAACTGAAAGTCTAATATTTTGTATGTTATATTTTATTCATGTTCTATTAATAATTAAAAGTATGGTTATATGAAAAAGAAATTTTATTAGTCTAGTTGATACAATACCTCATCTTTTAAAGGCAAAATTTAAGTTGTGACAGGGCATGTGCAAAGGCCCAGCTACAGGGGCTCCAGAGCACCTGAAAGAAGGACCCTGAAAGTGAAGGGAATTTGTTAAAATTCAGTAACCAATAGCAGATCTTAGAACTTTCTACTCAAATAGTTAGTTTTTCCTATGCTAATATTTTTTATCCTTATCTTAACAATAATGGGAAGTTACTGGGATATGTTATATGAAAAGAACTGTATTTTTATAAGATTAGTGTTTCCTGAGTCAGTAAACCTAGCAGGAGAATATTGTAATATGCTCAGAAAAACAATGAAGGTGATTTCACAAGTTAAATGAAAATACAATCAAAGCTAAGACATTGAATATTGAATTCAAAAGATAAATAGAAATTGTAATTTTTATCATAAAAGAAAACTAAATATGAAAACATTGAGAAAAAAAGAAGACATTAAGAAAGCTATTAGTGGAAAAATAAATATAATCACATGTGTGCATGTTCATTATTAAGGAAAATATTAATCTATGAATTACATATAGAAATTATAGTAAAAAAGAAAACTAACTTTAAATTTGAAATGCACTGTATTAAGGAAACAGCTTTATTATAAGTGGAAGTATAATTATAGAAAATTAAAATAGTATATAAGATGTTAAAATAATAAACAATTTTAACAAAGGGAATTATTTTCTTCTATACCAAACATCTCGTGTCATGGTCCTCTGGAAATGTTTTCCCTTCCATAAATATCAAGCATCTGATTTCTTGTACTTGTTTTATACCCATTTAGCTATGTAAAGTATGTAAAATCACTGTCACTGTTGAGACTTCAGTTTTCCCATCTGAGGAATGTTCTATTTGAATGAAATCACAATGTGGAAAGAAAAGTCTATTCAATGAATGGTGTTGGCAAAATAGATATCCACCATGAAAGAGAATAACACTAGATTTTATGACATGGGAAAGCATAATTAAAGTTGATTAAAGATATAAACATAAGATCAAAAACCATAAAATTTTTAGAAGAAAAGATATGGGGATAGCTCCTTGATATTGGTCTTGGAAATGATTTTTTTCTATAATCACAAAATATGCTCAGTCAACAAAAGAAAAAACATCAGCACATGCAGCTGTATCAACCCAAAATACTACCACACAGCAAAGAAAAAAATCAACAAAAAGAAAAGGCAGTTTATGGATGAGGGAAAACATTTTCCAACCATATATCTATTGAGGAGGCAA
>PVHX01009336.1:0-55878 GCA_004024805.1 Geosciurus inauris | reverse complement strand
TGGGGATGTAGCTCAGTGGTCAAGTGCCTCTCAACTAACAAGAATAGTAAAAAAAAAAAAATTAAAACAAAATAAGATACAACCTCAGAACACTCAGGATGGCTATTATTTTAAAAAATATATATTAAGGGTCACTAGGCAAATGGAAAAAAGGAAAGCTTGAACACTCTTGATGGGAATATAAAGTGGTGCAGCCACCAAGGAAAATAATGGGGATTTCTCAAAGACATTAAAAATGAACTACCTACTATGTGATTCAACATTCCCTCTACTGGGTATACTGACAAAGGAAATGATATCTGCACTTCATAGAAATATGTGCATTACTATATCAATTTATTACTTATAATAACTAAGATATGTAAACAAATTAAATATCTAGTGACAGATTAATGAAGAAATTGTGGTTCCAATGGAAGAAATATCAGAGGAGTTTAGAATGTACATAATGAAACTGATCTGAGAGGTAAAGAACAATGTCAGGAGTGAAATCAGAGAGGAAACACAGGAAGTGGAAGATTACTTCAATAAAGAGATAGAGATTCTGAAAAAAAAAATCAAATGAAAATCCATGAAATGAAGGAATCAGAAACTAAATAATTCAATGAAATACAGTTATCTTATACTAGACAAAGGCATCATAAACAGACATAGGTGAAAAGATAGTCTATTCAACAAATGCACTGGGAAAACTGAAAATCCATAGGCAGCAAAATGAATTTAAACTCTATCTCTTACCCTGCACAAAACTCATCTCAAAGTGAATCAAGGACCTAATCATTAGACAAGAGACCTTGCACCTACCAGAAGAAAAAGTAGGCCCACTATCCACCATAGCAGCTCAAAACAGACTTCCTCAATAAGACTCCTAGAGCACAAGTAGTAAAATCAAGAATGAATAAATGGGATGGTATCAAACAAAAAAAGCTTTTTCACAGTGAAGGAAACAATCAAGAGCATGAAGAGGGAGCCTAGAATATAGGAGAAAATATCTGCCACCTGCACCTCAGACACAGCATCATTTTCCAGGATATATAAAGAACTCACAAATCTAAACACCAAAAATCAAAAAACCCACTCACAAAGGAACTGAACAGGCATTTCCCAGAACTATGAATGGTCAACAAATATATGAAAAAATGTTCAATATGTCTATCAGTTACAGAAATGTGAATCGAAATTACACTGAGATTCCATCTCACTGCAGTCGGAATGACAATCATCAAGAATATAAGCAACAATAAATGTTGGCAAGGATGTGGGGAAAAGTTTCACTCATACATTGCTAGTGGGATTGAAAATTGGTGCAGTGCTTTGGAAAGCAGTATGGAGATTGCTTGGAAAACTTGGAACAGAACCACCATTTGACCCAGTCATCCCACTCCTCAGTTTATACCCAAAGGACTTAAAATCAGCTTGCTACAGTGACACAGCCACATCATTGTTTATAGCAGCTCAATTCACAATAGCTAAGCTATGTAATATACCTAGGTGCCCTTCAACAGATGAATGTGTAAAGAGAATGTGGGATACATACACAATGGATTATTCAGCCATAAAGAATGAAATTATGGCATTTGCCAGTAAATTCATGGGTTTGGAGATTATCATGGCAAGTGAAATAAGCCAATCCCCCAAAAAATCAAACATCAAATGTTCTCTGATATGTGAATGCTAACACATAAATATGGTGGGAGTGTAAAAATAAAAATTCAATGGATTATACAAAGGGGAATGAAGGAAGAGAGTGGGGATAGGAAAAGGAAACACAGTAGAATGAATCTGACACAATATTCCTGCACACATATGTGAATACACTACAATGAATCTCCACATCATGTACAACCACAAGACAGGGATCCCAGTCAGAATAAGATATAGTCTATATATATGTTTTTATAAATAAGTCAAAATATAACCTACTGTCACATATTTCTAAAAAGAACAAAAATAAAAAGTGGCATTGTGAATACTGACAGAAGCAACATATAAAGCTGGGTTTTTTTTATAAAAATGTTGGGGGCTTAACTTGCAGTTATGTAGGATGAGTAAATCTAAGTATTCAACGTACTACATGAATACTTAGCTAATAATACGGAACACTAAAATTTACTAAGAGAGCAGATTTTAGGTGTTCTTATTACAAAAAAAAAGGTAACATTTTGTTTTGCTTTTGCTATATATAAGTCCACATTTCTGGCATAAAGGTACCCTAAGTATAGAATTATATCATAAGGTATGTATATTCTCAGGTTCAGTAGGTTGTAATTTTTCAAATAATTACATCAATTTACTCACCTACCAGTAATATATGAAAATTCTATTTGCTTCACATCCTCACCAACACTCAGCATTGTTGATCTCTAATTCTATCCATTCTGGTGGATAAGTGAAACATCTAAGCATGGTTCAACTTTTATTTCCATGATGAATAATTACATAAATCACATTGTCTATTAATCATTTAAAAATCTTTTGTGACATGCCTACCTTTCAAATAACTTATCAAGTTTTCTACTGAGTGGTTTATATTTTAATTATAGTCAGTTTATATTCTAGATAATATCCAGTACAAATTATATGTGTTACAAGTATTTTCTATACCATGGTTTTCCTTTTCATTCTTTTAGTAGTGTCATTTAATGGGCTGAAATTCTTAGTTAAATGTCATCCAACTCATCAATTTTTGTTGTAGGGTTAATGCTTTTGCTATTCTGCTGAAGAAAACATTCCTCATTCAAAGCTATATTGATTTACCTTTTGTAGTAAGATAGGTAATATATCTGGTATTATTGTTTGTGTATGATATAAGGTAAGGTGAAAATTCCACTTTTTTCTGTATAAATATATAATTACACATTAAGTCGTTGTTTAAAAGTATTGTCTGTTTACTACTGTGCTATAGGAATATTTTTTCCACATTTTTTACTGGTGTATTATACTTGTATATATTGATGGGATTGGTTGTTACATATTTGTGCATGCACACAATATAAAAATATAATTTGGCCAAATAACTCCCCAACACTTCTCCCCACCCACCTTTATTTTCCTTTTTCTTCTATAGCTTCTGCATATGACAGAAAACATATGACCCTTATTCTTCTTAGTCTGACTTATTTTGCTTAACATGATGGTCTCTGGTTCTATTTTCCTGAAAATGCCATAATTTTGTCTTTCTTTATGGCAGAATAAAATTCTACAGTATTTGTACCACACTTTCTTTATCCATTCATCTGTTAATGGACACCTGGCCTGGTTCCATAGTTTCACTATTGTAGATTGTGCTGCTATAAATATGGGTATGCATGTATCACTGTAGTAAGATAACAATTCTTCAGGACAAATATCAAGAAGTGTATAGCTGGGTCATGTGGTGGTTCCTGCCAAGACTTTTAAGGAACCTCCATACTGATTTCCATAGGGGTTTACTAATTTATAGTCCCAGTAAGAGTGTAGAAGTTTTCCTTTTTCTCCACATACTCTCCAGTACTTATCATTATTTGCATCTTTATGACTGCCATTCTGATTGTAATGAAATGAAATCTCAGTGTAATTTCGATTTGCATTTCTCTAATTGCTACTGATGTTGAATACTTTTTCATGTATTTGTTGGTCATTTGTATTTATTCTTTTGAAAAGTCTTTGTTTACTTCAATTGACCATTTATCAATTGGGTTATTTGATCCTGGGTATAAAGGTTTTTGAGTTCTTTATATATTCTAAATATTAATTCTCTGCCAGAAGTGTAGCTAGCAAAGATTTTCTCTCATTCTAAGGGTTCTTGCTTCACATTCCTAATTATTTCCTTTGCTGTAGACTTTTTAATTTGATGCTCTTCCATTTATTAACTCTTGGCATTATTTTCTGAGCTTAAAAAAGTGGTCCTATTGAGAAATTCATTGCCTGTGCCTAAAAGCTGAAGTGGTAACCCTATGTTTTCTTCTAGGAGTTGCAAATTTTCTGATCTAACTCTGAGGTCTTTGATCCCTTTTGTGTTGATTTTTGAGCAGGGTGAGAGATAAGTGTCTAGTTTCATTCTTCTATGTATGAAGAATCAGAAATTCCAGCACGATCTGTTAAAAAAGACTCTTTCCTTCAATATATGTTTTTGGCATCTTTGTCAAGAATCTGATGGCTATATCTGTGTGGGTTTGTCTCAGTGCCTTCTTCTGTGCCATTGGTCTAGGTGTCTGTTTTATGCCAGTACCATGCAGTTTTTGTTACTATAGCTCTGTAGTATAATTTAAAGTCAGGTGTTGAGATGGCTCCAGCATTGGTCTTGTGGCTTAAAATTGCTTTGGCTGTTCTCAGTCTTTTATTCTTCCAAATGAATTTTAGGACTTTAAGTTCTTGTTCTGTGAAGAATATCACTGGCATTTTGATGGGGATTGCATTGAATCTGTATATTGCTGTTGGTAGTATGGCCACTTTAACAATCATAATTCTGCCTATTCATGAACATGGGAGGTCTTCCCATATTCTGAGTTCTTCCATTTCTTTCTTCAATGTTCTATAGTTTTTATTGTAGATGACTTTCACTTCCTTGGTTAGATTTATTCCAAGGATTTTTTTTTAAACTATTGTGAATGGAATTGTTTTCCTGATTTCTTTCTTAGCATATTCATTGTTGATACACAGGAAAGCTATTGATTTTTTGTATGTTGATTTTGTAACCTGCTATTTTTCCAAAATTTTTTAATTAGCACTAACAGTCTTTTGGTGTTTTTTATTTGTTTGTTTGTTTGGATCTTCTAGTTATAGAATTGTATCATCCACAGTGATAATTCGACTTCTTCCTTTCCTATTTTTATCCTCTTTATATTCTTCTCTTGCCTAATTGCTTTGACTAGAATTTCTAGCACTATACTAAATAGGAGTGGTGACAGTAGAAATCCTTGTCTTGTCACAGATTTTAAAGGAAATGCTTTCAGTTTTATTCCATTTTCAATGAAGCTGTATTTGGGTTTTTCATAGATTGCTTTTATGATGCTCATGTAGCTTTCTTCTATTCCTAGTTTATTTGGTGTTTTTAACATAAATGCTAAATTTTGTCAAAGGCCTTCTCTCTGCATCTATTGAAATTGCTAAGTGATTTTGTCCTTAATTCCGTTAATGTGGTAAATTGTGTTTATTGATGCATATTATAACCATTCTTACATCTACGGAATATAACAAGGTCATGATGCAGAATCTTCTTACTATGTTGTTGAATATGACTTGCTAATATTTTATTAAGTACTTTTGCATCTAAATTCATCAGGGATATTGTTCTGTAGTTTCCTTTCCTTAATTTGTCCTTATCTGGTTTTGGTATGAGTGTGATACTGGCATCATAGAATGAATTTGTAAGTGTTCTATCCCTTTCTATTTCATGGAATAATTACCAGTATTGGCATTAGTTCTTTTAAAAGTTTGGCAGAATTCAGCTGAGAATTCATCTGGTTCTGGGCTTATATTTGCTTTATTACTGTTTGTATCTCATTACGAGTTATCTGTTTAAGTTTTCTATGTCCTCTTGATTCAGATTTAGCAGATCAATATTCATCTAAAAATGTATCCATTTCTTCTAGGTTTTCCAATATTTTGGAGTATAAGTTTTCAAAATAGTTCCTAATAATGTACTGCATTTCTGAGATGTCTGCAGTGATTTCTCTTTTTTCATCTCTAATTTATTAATCTAGTTTTTCTCCCTTTTTCTTTTGCTTAGTTTGGCTAAGAGTTTATCAATCTTGTTTATCTTTTCAAAGAACCAACTTTGTTTCTCTAATCCTTTGTAAATTTTTTATTCTCAAGTTCATCGATTTCACCTCTGATCTTAATTATTTACTTCCTTCTAATGGTTTTCGAATTGGTTTGTTCTTCTTTGTCAGGCCCTTGAGATGAATCATTAAGTTGTTTATTTGGGATCTTTCTTATTTTCTTAGGTAAGCACTCATAGCTATAAACTTTCCTCTTAGAACTGCCTTCATACTGTCCCAGGGGTTCTGGTATGTTGTAACATTATTCTCATTTGAGTCTAAGAATTTTTAAATTTCCTCCTCATATCTTCTATCACTTGTTCATCATTCAAGAATATTGTTCAATCTCTATGTTTTTATATAGTTTCTGTAGGGTTTTGTTGTGTTGATTTCTAATGTTATTCAATTATGATCTGATAAGATGCAAGGAGTTATATAAATTTTTGTATTTGTTAAGAGCTGCTTTGTGGCACCAAATATGGTCTATTTTGGAGAATGTTCCATGAGCTCCTGAGAAGAAATTGTATTCAGCTATTGTTGGATAAAATATTTTCTAGATGTCTATTAGATCCATTTGATTTATAATATTTTTCAGACATGAAGAGTATTTACTGAGTTTATATCCAGATGACCTATTTAATGGTGAGAGAGGTGTGTTGAAATCACCCAGTATTATTGTACTGAATTCTATCTAGGGCTTTAACTTCAGTAGTGTTTCTTTTATGTAACTAGTTGCGCCCATGTTTGGACATAAAGATCTATTATTATTAGATATTCTTATTCCCATTACCAGTATGAAGTGGTCTTCTTTTCCTTTTCTGACTAATTTTATTGTGAAATCTGCTTTGTCTGATATGAGAGTAGTTACTTCTGCTAGTGTTTGGGCTCCATCCACATGGTAAATCAATTTCTACCTTTTGCTTTCATTCTGTGGCTATCTTTGCCTGTAAGGTGACTCTCTTGCAAATGACATATAGTTAGCTCTTGTTTTTTAATTCATTCTGCTAGCCTATATCTTTTAATTGAAGAGCTGAGATCATTTACATTCAATGATTTTATAGAGAGGTGTTTATTAATTCCTGCCACTTTGATTTCTTTCTAATGTTTAATTTGGTTCTACTTATCATTTGCTTAGTTATTTTTCAAATGAGATTTGTTCTTTTATTAGGACTGGCTTTTGTTTTTTATATCTTCTGTACATAGTATTACTTTCAGTTTTGCAGTCCTAATTTAGTAGCCATAATTCCTTTAGTTTCTGCTCATCTTGGAAAGATTTTATTTCATCTTCAATGTTGAATGATACCTTTGCTGGACATAGAAGTCTTGGTTGAAAATTATTTTGAGGACTTATTTTATTTCTTTGAGGACAATTATTTTATTTGATGACATTGTTCCAAGCTCTCCTGCCTCACAGTTTGTGCTAAGAAATCTGATTGGCTGGCCTCTAAATGTTACCTGACATTTTTCTCTTAAGGCTTTTAAATGTCTATCCTTGTTCTGTATGGTAGGCATTTTAATTATAATGTCTCATGGAGAGGTTCTTTCTTGGTCTTGCCTATTTGGGGCTCTGAATGCTACTATATCAGATATCCATCTACTTCTGAAGGTTTGTAAGTTTTTCTATTATTATTTCCCTGAAGAGTTTATCCATTCCATTAGCCCACATCTCACAACCATCCTCAATCCCAACAATTATATAATGTGGTCTCTTGATGTTTTCCCAGAGTTCTTGTGTATTCTAATCTTGGTTGAATTTTTTTCTTAATATTGCCTGAATCTTCAAGGATGGCCCCTTTGTCTTCCAGCTCAGAGATTCTGTCTTCATCATGGTCTACTCTGTTAGAGAGATTTTCAGCTGAACATTTTGGTTTATGGTCATTCATTTCCAAGATTTATGTTTGCTTCTTTTTCAATATTTCTATCTCCTTATTAAATTTCTTACTCATATACTGTACTGATTTATTTAGTTCACTTGGATTTTTTTCCTGTTTTCTCTTGAAATTCATTGATCATTTATATATTGATTAGTTTGAATTCCTTACCTTTATCCACTTCAATAGTTTGAGGGTCATTTGCTGGTGAATTATAAAATTTAAGTGTTGTGTTAATTTGCTTTTTCATATTTCTTGTATTTGTGTGTTGGGTTTTATGCATTTATTGGAAAGGATTTGTCTTCCACTCATATGTGTGGGCCTTTTTAGGTACAGTTGAATTTCCAAAGTGTTTTAGAGTGATCTAGATTGAGACCACCTCATAGATGTGGTGTCCACAGACAGTGTTCTCTCCCTTTCTTCCTCTCTCTCTCTCTCTCTCTCTCTCTCTCTCTCTCATTTTGCTATAAGCAATGGATGTCCATAGGTGGAACATGGAAGCCCATTCCTGGTCATTTCTACTTGTGTCCTGGTCATTAGTTTAGGTTTTTGTCTCTTCCATTCTTTGTATTAAAGTATAACTGAAGTTTGTCATTAATTTGTGTGTGGAACAAGAAGTGCTGTCTTTTGGTTGAGTTTAGTTCAGCAGCAGAGTTTCTACCCTGTAATTCTGTAGTCTCTCTGTAGGTTCCCAGCACCTCAAAAAATAGTGGAAAACAACCAATAGAAACAACCACTGAAAACAATATATAGCATTAAACTAAATATTTGGTTCCTACTATGACATCCACAATATTAATTGTAGAAATGATAGGGCCAGCAATTGCCAATAGCAAAACAAATAACTATGAACTATTTCTGGCATTACAGCAAACAGGTGTTAACTATATCATCCACAGCAGTAATAACTGCAACAGCATTAATGGTGGGGGCAGGAGTTTATATAAACGAATTAGAGCTAAAAGAAAATAAGAACAGTTAATTAAAAGAAAAGAAAATGTGATAGCAAGGTAGGAAAGAGTTTACAATTTCAAAAACTGAACAGAGAATTCAGAAGAGATATAGCATGTGATGGTTATAAACGAAGAAAAATAGAAGTAACAAAGTAAAGGGAGTATGAAAGAAAAATAGAATTTAGCTGTTAACAGAAGAAAAAAAGACAAAACAAGAGAAATAGATAAATGAAAAATAATAAAAAACTAAGCAAAACTGTTTTAGTCAGCTTTTTCACTGCTGTGACTAAAAGATCTGACCAGAACAATCATAGAGGAAGGAAAGTTTATTTAGGGGCTCACAGTTTCAGAGGTCTCAGTCCATGGACAGCATTCGCCATTCCTCAGGGCTTATGTTGAGGCAGAACACCATGGCAGAAGAGTATGGTGGAAGGAAACAGCTCACATGATGAAAGGAAGCACAGAGAGACTCCACTTTTCAGATACAAAATACAGACCCCCAAAGCCATGCCCCCAATGACCTGCCTCCTCTAGCCCCTCCCCACCTGCCTCTAATCACTCAGTTAATCCCATCAGGATTAAGGCTCTCACAACTTAACCCTTTCCCCTCTGAACCCTCTCACATTATCTCACATGTGAGTTTTTGGTGGACACCTCACATCCATACCTGACAAAAATATACTGATCAAAAACTCTAATCTTCAAAAGACAAGGCAAAGAAAAATAACTACATTTAAAAAATGCTAAAAATGAGAAAATAAGAAACAAATATGTTTATGTATATATGTCCATGAACCAATCAGCACAAAACACACACACACACATACACACACACAAATAGAAAAAAATCTTAAGGAAAAATTGAGGAATCATCTTCACTGAGATGGTCGAAATAGTCAACAAGAATAGATGGTCACTATCTATGCCCAACTTTCTTTCCATTTCCTCTCCAGCTATGTACTGAGAGTGAAAACAAGGACTAAGAATTATTAAACCTTTCCTCTTTTTTTTTTTTTTTTTTTTTTTTGTTGCTCAACAAGCTGTCAGTTGAAGTGGCCTAAGACAAAATCTGGTTCAAATGATTCTCAGCTTATCTTCTCCCCAGTATGAGATAGGATGAGATGAGTAGTGCTGTTAGTTAGCATTTTGTCTGCACAGACCTGATTGATCCACTCCCAGGGTGGGGCAGCTGCAGAGTTTCATGAATGAAGTTCCAGCAGTTTTTCTAATCAAGCTTCAGTGGGTGGTGTCTTCTCTGAGGAGTTTAGCTCAACACACCTCTGAGGACTGACAGTTGCCTATCTCTGCTGGGAGTCTAGATCTCAAGAGCCTCCCAAGAAATCTACTCATGGGGTGGAGTAGCCAATCTTTCAACCACTCATCTACCCATGAACACTTTTCAAGTTTCCCAGGATTAGTTCCTGAGTGTATTCACACCTGCTATTCAGATTCCCAACCCATTTCAGCTGGTTGAGTGAGCCACAAGACTCAAAGGAAATAAGTTGGGCTCCGCTGTGCTTTTCTGACTTGAATCCTCTTGGGATGCAATATCCTCTTGGGTAAAATCTTCTCTGTGCCTATTTCACTCCCATTCTGCTAGGGACACCCTAGGCTACACAGAATGTGCTTGCCAAGACAGTGTAGCTGTGTTTCCTCAGATCTCCCATTCCCACAGCAGCTGCTGCAGTGTGGCAGCCTCAAGATGGCTTCTGCCTCAACTCCCCATGGCCAGTTGTGAAACATAGGGCACTTTTCAAGCACCAGAGCACAGTGCAGCCTCTAGATCAGCTAAAGCAGGCTGCTTTTCTGATCTCAAGTTTTTCCATACTAAATCTGTCCACTGTGTTTCTCTCTTTGTTATCCCTCCGTCTGTGCTGAACCAGCACTGCTACTACTGCTACCACAACTGGGTTAACTCCAATGTAGTCTTTCTTCTTGGTTTAGTGCACCCAAATTTCTGAGTCTCTAACACATTCTGACTGTCCAATATTGAGTTTTAGTGAAAACCTTCTTTCACCCACCTTGCCGAGCAGCAGTATTCCTGCTGCTTGAATCCCGAGCCATGGAGCAACTGGGAATACAGCCTTGTACTAGCCTGCCATCTTAAATTCCTCCACTGAAATAACACTTCTGACATTAACAAAGCATACATGAATAGGTTTCCTATTTGTTACAAAAGTATTTCCAATTCCAGGTACAAAAGTCTATACTAGCTTTAGGTTGCCAAGTAACAATTTATCACAAAAATTAGTGACTTAAAACACACATGTATCACTTCACAGTTACCACATAGGTTATGAGTCTGGATATAAGTTAATTGGGTCCTCTACTCATGATTTCCACAGGTTGAAATCAAAGTGTTGCCAGAATGCAACTGTCATCTGAGACTCTGGCTCTTCATCTCAGATCATGTTAGAAAAATTAAATTCCACACAATTATTATGACTGAAGTCATCCTCTTGTCAGATGTAGGTGGGAATCATTCTTAGCTTCTTATGATAACCTACAGGCCTTTGTAACATGGCTTACATAGAAAGTTAGCAACACAAATGTTTGATTTCTTTCAGGCTATCAAGAGAAAGTGTTTCTAACCTCCTTTGCCTCTAATCTACAGACTCTTTCTTAAGAACTCATCTAATTCCAGTCAGATGTGCCCTGGATAGTCCATCTTTAAAGTCCATCTTTACTTTCTTTAAAGACCAAAGGGGAAATATTTTGTTTTATAGACCATATAGTCTCTGTTGTAACTACTACTCTATGGCATTTTAGTGTAAAAGTCATCAAAAGACTATATATCTATATTCTAATAAAACATCACAAAAAATAAGCACTGAGCCAAATTTGACGCACAGACTATAGTTTGCCAAGTACAGATTTAAACAGAGCTCACGTACTCAGGCCTTGGATTGACACATGAAACAAGCATGGCCTATTAGAGCTCCTCATTCCTGGCCATTACTGAACATTTCAAAGATGGGTATGTGATGCAAGTAAAATCATCATATCTAAAAATAAAACTTAATAGCAGCAAAGAGTCCAAACGCAGAGGTAGACTGAAAACAAAGAGAGTAAGATAGACATAGAAAAAGGCACAAAGATACAAAGAACTAGAGACAAAGAAAAAAATATTGGTTGATTCTCTCAGATTCAACCATCCTTTACCATAACTGGCATTTGGCTTATCAGTTACATTAATTAATAATTTCCCATCTTTTAGCTAAAATGAAGCTGCTTTGAGATGAGTTTTGACTTGTTAGTTTAAAATGGATTTCTGTCACTAGAAACCAAAAGAATCTAAAATAATAGTGACAGAGAGGTCCACAATATGTATTGCTTTAAATAATGAAAACTACCTACACATTTTGCTTCCTATAAAGAGGAATAGTCAGAAGAATAAAGTAAATAGGCAAGGAGAGCACTTTGATATCAAGGTTGAGGTCAGTTAAGATTTACTATGTGTTCTGCTCACTCAAGTACCTAAGTTTCTCTGGGGATGTTAAGTAATAGGGCATGATGTTGGGATTGGGGTACAGAGTAAAGTTCACTGAGGCAGAACTATAAGGGGTCATATATGGGGGCACTAAAGTCACCTTTCTACTGTCAGAAAGTGTGCTAGTATAAATTGGATTTAAGTGAGAATGCATAGCTTACAAAATTAATAAACAAAAACATTTTTATGAATTTAAAAATATAGAATTGTTTTCATTAGTAGTAACAATATAATGGCTTGCCTTATACTGAGCACTGGACTAAATGCTTTGCAGACATTTTATTATTTAACTCTCATAAAAGTTATTTTTAAATGGGATATTACAATTCTGATTTTATAGATGAGAACACTGAAGGTCAGAGAAATTAATTTCCCAAGTTCCAAAAGTTAGTAAGAGATAAGGCATGGGCAATGTGATTCTAAATGTCATACTCTTCACCACAACATTTAATGACTAAGAGAGCTCTCATGGTAATTTTTTCCCATGGTATTATATACTGTACTAAGAATAAAAGCAATGGAAATCAAGAACTGTAAGAACATTTAGTCCAGAGGTGCTACTAGTATTGATTAATACAAAGGTTCCTATAAAAGAAAAGGAGTTTCATAATATTTGGAAAGGAATTAAATAGTAATTGGAAACAAATATCATTTCATATAAATATTTGCTATTAATAAAGTAAATACTTTTAAATAACATGAAAATGTGTCATGAGATTCAATTTATCAAGATTTATTAGCTATATACCATTATAGGATATTGGTAAATGAAATACAATACATAACAGAATAAAACCAGTATTTCCAACCCTCAAATAATTCATAAGCTAATTGACAAGACATTAAAACAAGTCTGATGGCATAATAAGAGTAAAACAATCTAACAATTCAATATTAAAAGTAATTTTATTTGTGTTAAATTATGTAGATTTGAAGATATGGCATTATAAGTCTAGAGTACTACATAGTTTTATAAATTCCCAGTATCTCCATTGCTTGCCATAAAAATAAAATAAAATAAATTTAACTGCTTTCAGAAGAAAGTAAAACTGATGTTTTGTGTCATCCTGCTCCCTATCCAATGCCTACACTAGCCAACGACATTTCTCCTCACTCGCTCAAGTTTGAAAATCATCTAGAACTTCTTTCAATTGCACAATTTATTTCTACTCACATCCTACATATCACTAATGAAAAAGCTGTAGAAAAATGTGATTGAAGGATTCACTTAACATGTAGATATAACTGATATAAAGAGATATAAATAACAGACCCTAGACTGACACTCAGGCCCAATGTACTTTCAGTTACATCTCACTGCAAATTTAAGAATGACTTACATTAGTTCTTACCCATCTAAGTTAATGAACACATGAAAATTAAAAGACACAAAGAATTTAAGGAATAAAATGTACATCTAGAAATGAGAATGTAATGAAGTAAAGAGTAAGCTGATTCTGAAGACAAGAGTTAAGTTAGCTAAGATTATATAGATCCAAAGTAGCATTAGGATTATAATAAGAGCTTTAACATATGTTAAAGATTGCTACCCTTGGCCCTAAATACATATTTTGTGTCTGTTATTTGATGAAGCACATTAAAACACATAATTTGGTATATTTAAATGAATTAAGATTTATTTTCTGTTCTGAAAAATTGTTATAATGAGATACAACTCTATTAATCTTTTAGATTTAATAAATATTGAACAAAATTATATTCCACACTATATGAATAAAAAAATGCCCAAATAATGAAAGGAAATAACCATTACCATTAGTCTTCTTATTCTTTTGTTTTTCAATAGCAGCTTTGGATGATTCATTTAATCACATACATAAGAGAGATGAGACTTTAACACTCCATTCAGTATTAACTCCCTCAAAATCACTAGAAAATAAGATGTACTAGTTCTTAGAAGAATTTTATATCCAGCAAAAGTAATTGAATCTACACTGGACATTTTAATGACATCTGTTTGCTCCAACAAGCTGTCCAAAACAATCATCAGAAAACAGACAAGATACTTAGTTTTGACAACTAAAGTTAAGATACTATGAAAAATACTCTTATAATTTAATATAGTAATTATCCTAGACACTGGCAACATTGTCCTTGCATTCATAAATGCAGTAACAATCACATGAAACTCAGTATAACTTCACTTAGATGTAAAAAAAAAAAACTGGTTATTCATGCAAGGAGTAAAGTATCAAAGAAAAAATCCAATGCATTTTGGGCTTTTAAAAAAGAATATGCATGCCATATTTAACCTTCTAAAGAGCAATTAATGAAGAAGATTTATAGAGAAAGTGGGTGGCAGTGTAAGAAAAGTTTATAGTATGTACCTTCTAGGCATAGAAGCAAAAATAATAAGAAAAATATTGTTATTTTAACTATTTATTAGTGCTAACACACAATGTAAATTTTGAAAATATTTTTGTATAAATTGTATATTTTAACAAATTTGTATAAATTGGAAATAAATGAACCATTTGTTAGCCATAGGAAGAAAAGAGTTGCACTGTAAACTCATAACAAACATACTAAAAAATTTTTAAATAAATTAAAAGTAAATATATATAAGACATAAAACCATAAAAGTACTACTAGAAGAAAATTTTGGTGATCACTTCAATACTCATATAAAAATATAAAAAACATACAATACAATAAAGTGATGAATTTACTAAAATAAAATTAAAAGCTCCTTTGTTGAAAGTTACTGTAAACTGATTCAAAAAATAATAGAAAACTGACAAAAATATTTGCAAAGTACACGAAAGACAAGGAGTTAGTGTCTTTATTCAATAAAGATCTTTTATAAATCATATAGGTAAAGAATAAATGCAGGACACGTAGAGACATTTCATTAAGTGAGAACTGCAAAATGGCTAATAAAAATATTTTAATTCACCAATAATCAAATAAATGTTCATTAAAATAAGAACATCAATTTTTTTCACCTATCTTATTGGCAGATATGACAGCGTATATTGAAAAGAGTATGGGAAAATGTTTCCCGACACTATGACATGTTCCAGGCTAATCATGTATGTTCTCAGCCCTCTTCTTAGCATCAACTGTTTCTTCTCAAGGAGCCCTGTTTCCTTTCATTGGAGAATAGAGAACACCATTTTTAACATATTAAAATACCATTATCAGTATCTGAAGTAAGATTTTGAATTTTTAACATTAATTAATTAATGTACTGGGAAATCTTATAAAATGTTAATATAATAGTGCTAGAATGTTATAGAATGTGTTAGAATATTGACAGTACAGTAGAAATAGAGATACAGATCTTTTGCTGTGACAACTTTACACATCAATATTTATATGCATAAATATTTTATGGCTACACATTTATGTCTGTTGTTACTTTGAGTATATCTTTTATTTCTGACAAAAGTACTAGACATACCCTTCAAAAGCTACAAATTTGGCTTATTTCCAAAGGCTTGCCAAATGATAAATTCTCCCCAAAGACCTCGGCAAAGAAATGAATACAACTCAGGAGTTCAATTCTGAACCAAGCAGAGCTTTCATTCCCAAGCCCAGAGCATACTCTCAGAGAATAACATGCCTGAGTAAAACCCTTGCAGAAGACCCCTAAAATCTCAAATTCTCGAAGCTCAAATTCTATATATATCTTTTAAATAGTATGAGGAATATAGCATCTCAAGAGTAGTTCCCCATCTTAATGAAAGAGAATACCATAGAGTATTAGTGGCAAATAAATTTTTCATGTCATTAAAGTCATATAGACATTAGGAAATTAACATTTTCAAGACTAAAGATGGAATATGAAGAGAAAATAAAGAAGTTCTCTTTAAAATAAGCCTTGATAAGCACTGAGGTATTCGCCTGAAGTCCCATTACTAAGGAGGCTGAGGCAGTAGGATCACTGGAGTCCAGTAGTTCCAGGTCAGCCTGAGAAATACATAGCAAGATCATATCTCAAAAAGAATAATAATTAATTAAAAAGATAACTCCTTCAATAAATTAGCCATAAAGAGAAGATAACTCACTTCATTGAGAGTGTTTTAATGATGTATTTTTAATATAACTCTGCTAATGCCAAGAACAATTGTGTACATCTTGTCATATTAGGTTCTAAAGTCAGTTGTTAAAAATTAATGATTAAATATAAATTCAGATTTTTATAAAATGACATATTCTTGCACATATTGAAAGTTATTTATCCTCCTATTTCTACAGGTAATAATTGGCATAAACTATACTATGAAAATGAATGTGTTTGAGAACTTCCCTTCTCATATTCCTTGCCTACCACTTGTTTCTTTTTCCCAATCTCCTTTCTCACATGTGACTTCAAGGTTCAAGGTATCTACCATACTATCCTAACTGAACTAATGTTGCCTAAAATAATCCTTTGCCCCATCCTGCTGTCCCTCTATCTCTGTACTAGGTATAGAGGAAAACTAAGTTTTTCAATGGAAAATGTTCAATTACCATATCATATCTTAAAGTTCAATAACTTGTAAGACCCAACTGTGAATACAGGATACATACTCTACTCAAATGCTCTGTAAAAATAAGACATCTTTGATAATACTAGTTATCACTAAGTCTCCTCATTACAACAAAAGTCAGCAAATAAAGGAGATTGTGTGCTAAAGGAGAGAAGCAAAGGTTTTGAAGAAAGTCTTGGATTTGAGCTTAGTTTTGACTCATACTGAATGATTTATCTGGTACAAATTAATAAACTTCCTGAGTTTTAGTATCTTTACCTACAAAATGAGAATAACATCTCCTCTTTCAGGATTGTTGAAAGGAAAAATATGAAATAATATACACAAAGTGAATTTAATAGTTATGATTTTCATAATATGATTAATAACAGCTAATGATTGAAATGAAACTGTTTTAAATCACTAAGATTCACAATATTTTTAGTGCCTTTTACAGATAAAGCCACTAAGGAACACAGAATCTAACTGAGCCAAAAGCACACAACTAGTAGATGACCATGCTAGCATCCTAGTACAGACACACTCTATACAGAGACTTTAATCTTTGCTACCCTGCTATCCTGCATCATTAATTTTAATGCAACTCAAATCTACATTGAAATATTTCTAAAACATTTATTTTTATGTCTAATATTTAGAGTTCAATACAAAAAAATTAAACCAAATTGTGACATGTGAATGAGAATTTTCTTCTGCATATTAGATTCTATCCTTAATGAAAAAAAATAGAAGATAAGATTAGAGGAACGTTAAAATTTTAGGTAACAAGAATGCATTAGCTCTAGAGGAAAAAGTAGGCCAAAACCTTCATCATGTCAGATTAGGCCCTCACTTCCTTAACAAGATTCCTAAAGCACAAGAAATAAAATCAAGAATCAATAAATAGGATGGATTCAAAATAAAAAGCTTCTTCTCAGCAAAAGAAACAATCAATAAGGTGAAGAGAGAGCCTACATTTTGGGAGCAAATTTTTGCCACACACACATCAGATAGAGCACTGATCTCCAGGATATTTAAAGAACTCAAAAAACTCAATAGCAAAACAAACAAACAAACAAAAAAAACTCAATCAATAAATGGGCTAAGGAGCTGAATGGAAAAATCTCAGAAGAAGATATACAATCAATCAACAAATATATGAAAAAATGTTCAACATCTCTAGCAATTAGAGAAATGCAAATCAAAACTATCCTAAGATTTCATCTTACTCCTGTCACAATGGCAGTTATCAAGAATACAAACAATAAGTGTTGGCGAGGTTGTGGGAGGAAATGCACACACTCATACATTGCTGGTGGGACAGCAAATTGGTACAACCAATCTGGAAAGCAGTATGGAGATTCCTTAGAAAACTTGGAATGGAACCACCATTTGACCCAGCTATCCCACTTCTCGGTCTATATGCAAAGGACTTAAAAACAGCATACTACAGTGATGCAGCCACTTCAATGTTTATAGCAGCTCAATTCACAATAGCTAAACTGTGGAACCAACCTAGATGGCCTTCAATAAATGAATGGATAAAGAAACTGTGGTATATAGAGAAAATAGAATATTACTTAGTAATAAAAGAATAAAATTATGGCATTTTCAGGTAAATGGATGGAGTTGGAAGACATCATGCTAAACAAACTAAGCCAATCCCCAAACCCAAAGGCTGAATGTTCTCTCTGTAAGTGGATGCTGATCTATAATGGGGGAGGGTGCAGGAAGAATAGAGAAACTTTGGTCAAACAAGGGGTGAGGAGGGGAGGAGACATGGTGGTAGTAAAGATGGTGGATTAAGATGCACATAATTGCCCTAGGTACATGTATGACTGCACATATGGTGCAATCTACATCGTGTACAGAGAAATGAAAAGTTGTGCTCCATTTGTGTACAATAAATCATTTGTGTACAATGAAAATTCATTCTGCTGTCATGTATACCTAATCAAAATAAATAAATTTTTAAAAAACATTTGCAAACATGGAAAAGAAAAAGGCAAGTATAATTCTTTAGTATTGGATTGGAAAAAAAAAAGAGGCAGTTTGGTTTGCTCCCAAACTGTTTATGCCAGTAACACTACTGAAATTCTAGAATTAAATGAGATTCTACATGAATATATGGAATATAACTGAAGAAGATTCATGCTTTACAAAAACTCAACAAAGACAAATCACAAATTATTGAATTCAATGTAGGTGAGACATCTGTGAAATAGGAATAAAATTAAAATGTCCAGAAAGATCTACACACAAATTGCTTTGTAAATATATTTAAATTCTTGCACCAATGTAAAATAACTAAACTTGGAAACTGGAAAGATCACCCAAAATTCTGAACAGGGAACTCTATTCAAAGAAAATGCTTGAGCTCTATATCAAAATATTAACTCTGTTCATGTGTCTTTTATTGAAGATTAGTTCTAACTACATTTTAATCAGGAATAAAATGGGCTGCGTGGCTGCCATGTTAAAAAAAAAAAAAAAGAATGCATTAGCTCAAAATGTATTATGAAATGAGATAATTTCCTTCCATTTAACACAAATCCAAAGAATGCTCTCTCTTCCAAAATGAGATAAAAGTTCAACCCTGGGTAGCCAAAACACTACCTTCTGTCTGTCTTATCAGAAAAGAAGTCCAAAAGAGGAAAGCTTCTAGTGTTTGAGGGAACACCCTGCAGATAGCAGGCCTAAGATGAAGATAGCCTTGAAATAGAAGACAAGAGCTGGGGCAGGAATAGAAGTACTAAGAAAACCTGAGTTGTCACTATAGACTGAGGCAGCCATTGGAGGTGTTCTATCCATCTCTGGAAGCTAAGGCTCTAAGAGCAAATGTTATCCCTCAGATTTGAACCAAAATAGGAAAAATCATCCCCATAAAGCTAAGTTAATGGAGGAACCATTAACTCAATGTCTGCCAAGGAGTAAAATGCATAGCTTATAATAATCTTCCATCTTGGGGTCAAATTGGAAAATGATATGCTCAAATATATGGAGTGTAGGAGGTAGAGGGCATTAGAGAAAGCAACAATAGGTATCTGGTACCTATCTGGTATCTGGTTTCTATTTTTTCTATCCATATATCAAGCAAACCGGGATTTTTGTACATGTGTATGGCACTGTAAATGAATAGAGGTATTGCTTCTTTATTTATAAATGCAAAAGAATGGTTAATTTTAAAAAAATTTAAAGGCTAAGAAATTACTAAAATTAATCCAGAATCCATTCTACAGCAAGCACAGATTGCTTCCAGAAACTCTGTAGGGGTATTAGGTTATTAAAAGAACTATAAAAACCTTAAATAACACAAAATAATCCAAAATAATAATTATTCTCTGAGAAAATTATTTGATTCTTTTAAGAGTTTTAAAGCAACTCATGTGCTCCCTGTATTCATATCTTTCATTGCTGTGTAAATTCTAAAATTGTTTTTGGCCTTAAAATGGAAATGTGTACATGTGCCTTCCTTTTTACAATAACACTATTTGTGAGTGATAATGCACTCGTTTTGGCTTCACACAGCAACCTATTTTCTTCTGATGTCTTTTTATTATCTCAAAAATGGGTAATATCAGTCTCTCAAGAAAAATGCAACATAGAAAGTATAAATATATTCTCAAGGGATGATCTGACAATGTCTTGTGATAGATTATTCCAAACAACACATATCACTGCTCTTACCATTCCTCATCAGATTAAATGCATCATTTATCCACAGTGTATTCTAAAGAAGAGTAAGTTTCAAATGAAAGCAGTAAACACCACTTCTTCTTTGACATGCACTAAAAATGTCAGGGGAAGACATGCTACATGCTAGACAACAAAGCAATTGAGATACAGTATAAATGCAAATTGTAAATCAATATATATTGATTTTATTATTTTTAATAATAAAGTTTTATTATTTTTATGTTATTATTTTTAATAATAAATATAATCACTTAATTTTAACTTGTTAAAATTGACAAATATTGTTAACTCAGCAAGTTCTATCCATAGAGGCTCATAAAAGCAACCTGTCATTTGTTCATCTGCTTTAGGAACCAGGAGAAAACCACAAAAAACTGATTTTTCTTAATGTATGTTTTTAGCTCATAAGAGTTCCACAGAGTCCAAACTACTGCAGTAGTTGAAGTGTTCTTATCATGACTTGTCCACAGTTATCTCTTACATTATTGTTTTAGGCAGGCTTTCATTGCTGTGACCAAAAGACTGGACAGGAACCATTTATGACCACAATGGAATAAAATTAAAAATCAATGACAGATTAAAAAATAGAAACCACTCCAAAACCTGGAAACTAAATAATATGCTATTGAATGATGCATGGATAACAGAAGACATCAGGGAAGAGATAAAAAAATTCATAGAGGCAAATGAAAACTCCATACAACATATCAAAATCTATGGGATACCATAAAGGCAGTGCTAAGGGGAAAGTTCATTGCACTAAACTCATTCATTAGAAGAAGTAAAAGTCAACAAATAAATGACTTGACTCTACATCTCAAAGCCTGAGAAAAAGAAGAACAAACCAAAACCAAAAGAAGTAGAAGACAGGAAATAATTAGAATCAGGGCTGAATTCAATGACATTGAAACAAAAGAAACAATTAAAAAAATTGACAAAACAAAAAGCTAGTCTTTGAAAAAAATAAACAAAATGGACAAAACCCTTAGCCACACTAACAAACAGAAGGAGAGAGAAAACCCAAATTACTAAAATTCGTGATGAAAAAGGAATAATCACAACAGACACTACTGAAATACAGAGGATAATTAGAAAATATTTTGAAAATTTATACTCCAGTAAAATAGAAAAACCCTGAAGACACTGACAAATTTCTAGAGACATATGACCCACCCAAACTGAACCCTGAGTTCATACACAACTTAAACAGATCAATTTCAAGCAAGGAAATAGAAGATGCCATCAAGAGCCTGCCCACCAAGAAAAGCCCAGGTCCAGATGGATTCTCAGCTGAGTTCTACAAGACCTTCAAAGAAGAATTAATACCAATACTCCTCAAACTATTTCACAAAATAGAAAACGAGCAAACCCTTCCAAACTCATTCTATGAGGCGAGTAGCACCCTGATACCAAAACCAGACACAGACATATCAAAGAAAGAAAATTTCAGACCAATATCCCTGATAAACATAGATACAAAAATTCTCAATACAATTCTGGCAAATTGCATACAAAAACACGTAAAAAAATAGTGCAACATGATCAAGTGGGGTTCATTCCAGGGATGCAAGATTGGTTCAACATATGGAAATCAATTAACATAATCCATCACATAGAGAGAGTTAAAGATAAGAGTCATATGATTTTAACAATTGATGCAGAGAAAGCATTTAACAAAATACAGCACCCTCTTATGTTCAAAACACTAGAAAAACTAGGGATACTAGGAACATACCTCAACTTTGTAAAAGCTATCGTGCTAAACCCAAGGCCAACATCATCCTAAATGGAGAAAAACTGGAAGCATTCCCTCTAAAAAATGGGAAGAAGACAGGGATGCCCTCCTTCACCACTGCTATTCAACATAGTCCTTGAAACACTAGCCAGAGCAATTAGAAAGACAAAAGAAATTAAAGGGATAGAATAGGAAAAGAAGAACTCAAACTATCATTTTTGCCAATGACAGATTCTATTCTTAGAGGATCCAAAAACTTCTACCAGAAAACTTCTAGAATTAATAAATGATTTCAGCAAAGTAGCAGGATATAAAAGCAACACCCATGAATCAATTGCATTTCTATACATCAGTGATGAATCCTCGGAAAGAGAAATTAGGAAAACTACTCCATTCACAATAGTTACAAGAAATAAAATACTTGGGAATCAATTTAACAAAAGAGGTGAAAGACCTCTACAATGCAAACTACAAGACACTGAAGAAATTGAAGAAGACCTTAGAAGATGGAAAAATCTCCCACGCTCCTGGACAGGCAAAATCAACATTGTCAAAATGGCCATCCTACCCAAAGTGTTATATGGATTCAATGTGATTCCAACTAAAATCCCAACATCATTCCTTATAGAAATAGAAAAGGCAATCATGAAATTCATTTGGAAGAATAAGAGACCCAGAATAGCCAAAGCAATCCTTAGCAAGAAGAGTGAAGCAGGAGGCATCACAATACCAGAACTTAAACTATACTACAAAGTAATAGTAACAAAAAAGTCATGGTACTGGCACCAAAATAGACATGTAGACCAATGGTATAGAATAGAAAACACAGAGACAAACCCACTTACATACAGTTATCTTATACTAGACAAAGGAGCCAAACAAACACTTACACTGCAGAAAAGATAGCCTCTTCACCAAATGGTGCTGGGAAAACTGGAAATCCATATACAGCAAAATAAAACTAAACCCCTATCTCTTACCACGCACAAAATTCAACTCAAAGTGGACCAAAGACCTAGGAATTACACCAGAGATCCAACACCTAATAGAAGAAAAATAGGCCCAAATCTTCATCTTACTTCCTTAATAAGACTCATATAACACAAGAAGTAAAATCAAGAAACAATAAATGGGATGTATTTAAACTAAAAAGCTTCTTCTCAGCAAAAGAAATAATCAATGAAGTGAACGGAGAGCTGACATTCTGGGAACAAATCTTTGCCACACACACATCTGATAGAGCACTAATCTCCAGGATGTATAAAGAACTCAAAACACTTAACACCAAAAAAACAAACAACCCAATCAATAAATGGGCCAAGGAGCTCAACACAAACTTCACAGAAGAAGATACACAATCGATCAACAGACATATGAAAAAATGTTCAACATCTCTAGCAATTAGAGAAATGTAAATCAAAACTACCCTAAGATTTCATCTCACACCAGTCAGAAAGGCAATTATCAAGAATAAAAACAACAATAAGTGTTGATGAGGTTGTGGGGGAAAAGGCACACTCATACATTACTGGTGGGACAGCAAATTGGTACAACCAATCTGGAAAGCAGTATTAGATATTCCTTAGAAAACTTGGAATGGAACCACCACTTGACCCAGCTATCCCACTCCTGGGTCTATACCCAGAAGACTTAAAAATTGCATACTACAGTGACACAACCACTTCAATGTTTATAGCAGCTCAATTCACAATAGCTAAACTGTGTAACCAACCTAGATGCCCTTCAATGGATGAATGGATAAAGAAACTGTGGATATTCATCCAATAGATGAATGGATAAAGAAACTATAGACAATGGAATATTACTCAGCAATAAAAGAGAATAAAATGATGGCATTTGTAGGTAAATGAATGGAGTTGGAGAATATCATGCTAAGTGAAGTAAGCCAATCTCAAAAAACCAAATGCCAAATGTTCTCTCTCATAAGTGGATACTGATCCATAATGTGGAGGACATAGGAAGAATGGAGGAACTTTGGTCACAGGGGTAGGAATGAGGAGGGGTCAGGGGGACAGTACAGATGGTGGAATATGATGGACATCATAGCCCTAGCTTTATGTATGACTGCATGCATGTTGTGATTCTACATCACATACAACCAGAGAAATGAAAAGTTGTGTTCCATCTATATAAAATGAATCAAAATGCATTCTGCTATCATGTATACCTAAGTAGAATAAATAAATAAGTAAAAATTAAAAAAAAAAAAAAAGAACCATTTACAGGAGGAAAATTTCATTTTGGTTCATGGTTCCAGAAGTTCAGTCCATGTCAGCCAACTCCATAATTTTAGCCCAAGATGAGGTGGAACAATGTGGCAGAAAGTATAGTGGAGAAAAGCAGCTCAGGAAATATCAACAGAAAGCGGAGAGAAAGCTCTGCTCACCAAAGACAAAATACAAGACCCAGAGACATACTCTCTGTGACTTATTTGCTCCAATAGTACCCTAAATGCCTACATTTACAACCCAGTTAATCCATATTACTTGAGTAATCTACGAATTAGGTTAAGGCTCTCCTAATTCAATCATTTCACCTCTGATGATTCTTATATCACCTTACATATGAGCTTTTATCCAAGCCATAACAATTTAATTAAACTGCCCTCATTTTTTATATTTAACATTTCCTTTTAAATCACCCTTTCAATTTAAAACCTATACTCTAATATGCCAAACCACAGTATGAACCATGTAATAAGCAAGCAGCATGCATGTAATGAGAACTGTCCTTTTCAAAGAAGATACGTGACCTAGCTTGGGGAACAAAAGAACAAGAAGATAAAAACTATTACATATGATTTTGATGCACAATTATTTTAAAAGAAAAATAATATTTCTTTCCAAAAATGTCAGGGTTATACCAAGTGCTAATTCTTGGTCCAGGTTTCAAGTCTCTGTTCAGGCACCAAAAATGTCAGGGTAACAAGCTCCCTGAATGCTAACTCTTGCTTGGAAGTGTGAATCAGCTGGGGAAAAAAATCTGAAAATAATCAATAAGGAATAAAAGATAATAGGCAGAAGATAGTTTTAAAAGCAGGGGCCTGGTGGGTCTTCCAGCCCTGATAGGAACTGGAACTGAACAAGAGTAAAAGGCCCAAATCCTTTATTTAAGGAGAAATACATCAAAAAGTTTCAGTGTGGTAGGCTTCTTGAGAAAAACAGGATAAAGGTGGGAAAACAAGTTACTTGGGGCGAGGGAGGTTACACCCACCTCCAGGAGCTGAATTTGAACCTAGGGATGTGAGCTAAGGTAGGGTGTCAGCTTTAATCCAAGCAATATGCACCAGTGGATTCACACCAGGAGTTCTCAGAAAAGCAACCCCTTTGCCTTATGATGGCTTAAACAAACCCATAATTCATACATGGCCTCAGCCACAAAAACACATTTTTTGTTTTAATCAGCTATTTCCCCTATGACTAAATGATCTGACTTGAACAATCATAGAGTAGGAAGTTTATGTGGGAGCTCACAGTTTCAGAGGTCTCAACCCACAGAGAGCATCTCCATTCCTTGGGCCTCAAAGTGAGGCAGAACATCAGGGCAAAAGAGTGTAGTGGAGGGAAGCAGCTCACATGACAATCAAAAGCAGAGAGACTCCACTTCCCAGATACAAAATATATACCCCAAAGCCACACCCCCAATGCCCCACCTCCTCTAGCCACACCCCACCTGCCTTCAGTTAACACTGAATTAACCTCTATCAGGTGATTAATTCACTGATTGGGTTAAGGTTCTTGTAACCCAATCATTTCTTCTCTGAAACTTCTTGGATTATCTCACACATGTGCTTTTTTAGGGATACTTCACATTTAAACCCTAACACTTTTAATCATTATGTTACCTATTATTTCTTGAGTGTTTGCCAGCTTATAATTGCAATACAAATATTATAAATTTAAGAATATGATCCTTCCCTATAAGTGATTTCTTCTTCATCCCTTATTTTTGTTTGACTCCAACTAGTGCTACTAAGATAACCTCCCGTATAAGCTCAATACTGAGGAGGAAAGAGGTAGTAGAATGAAAGTGAAAAGGGCAATAGCTTAAATACTTACTTATAAAAGAATACATAAAGGTATAATCATGGCAAGATATAGAAAATAAAACAAGATACCAAGAGATCAAAGAGAGTGACTGGACAATATTAACTGAGGAAATTCCACAGTCTAGAATTTTCATGAAAGTTAAAGCTCAGAGACAACTAACTTGATCATCATATTCACACAGAGACTAGAACTAAGAAAAAGCAGGGAAGTTTTACAACAGCAGCGAGAAGGGAGATTAGAAACAGAGAGTTCATTGGTCCACACAGGCAGTTGACCCTTACTCTCATTCCTTGCCACGACCCTTACCCCTACCACACTATTCTTGCAGTAGCAGGAATCAGCTAGGCACTTAGACCTAGGGTGAGGGGATATTCATTTCTCAAGAAATTTATCAAAGTGCAAAGAAAAAGTAATAAGTAAATCAAATAATAAGTAATATAGGTGTTAGCAATTAAAATAGTGCCCCTTAGCAAAGCCCCCTGAATTCTGGCATTTAAAAGCCCCAGATCAGTGATCTGCTAACCATCTACCCATTATACACCAAGCTTGCCAAAGCACATACCAACTAATCTATGCAGAGATCCCACTCATATTTTATATTGAACCATTCTTTATAGTAAACATAAAATCAATATCCAGAAATCATTTGTGGTATTACTACAGAATTACAGTACTCTTTTATTTTTTAAATAAAAGAGTGTTTCAGATAAAAGTATAGTGCTAAGATCCAAACACACACACAAAATTAATTGTTATCCTTAAATAATATATTGTAATCATTAAGATCCATTAAAGATGAGCAGGAGTTCACTAAAAATATTGGAGAACAAGAAAGAGATCTTTGAAATCAAATGTAGCGTGCTCAAAACAAAAACTTATAGTAGAAATGAAGATGGGAAATATGGGAAAGTGTATAAGTAAAACACAGATCAATTCAGAAGATCCACAAACAACTAAGAATTCCAGAAAGAACACTAGTTAAAAATATACAATATTTTTCTGAGACATATGATTCTATAAAATCAAGTTACATAGTACTTAGATTTATCATAGCAAACCCAAAAGCCAAGCATCTGCCAGATGTGGTAGAACACACCTGTAACACCAGAGACCCGAAGGCTGCGGCATGAGTATTCTAAGTTTGAGGCCAATCTCAGCAACTTCGTGAGGTACTAAGAAACTTAGTAAGACCCTGTCTCAAAATAAAATTAAAAGTAAACATTTTTATTTTGAAGATGTGACTCAGTGGTTAAGCTCTCTTGGAGAGCTCTTGGACTCAATCACTGGTACAAAAAAGAGAGAGAGAATACTAAAAGGAAAGACAATTAAATTGGTTTCACACTGTTAGCATCCCTGGATGCTAGAACACAAAAAATTAACTCATTCAAAGTCCTTAGGGAAAATGTTTTTTCTTTTCTTTTCTTTTTTTCTTTTAATGAGTCGGGGGGGGGGGTGGCAATGCTAGGGATCAAACACAGGGCCTTGTGCATGCTAGGCACTCGACCACGGCCCTATGTCCCCCACCTGAGAAAACTTTTCTCGAATTTCATTCTTGGCCAAAATACAGGTTAGTATGGATTTCACATTATCTTAGGAAGCTACTTTAATAAAGCTCATTAGCAAGACCTAACAAAATACAAAGGGAAACAAGATATACAAATATACATCCAGGAAAACAGCAAGTGGAAGTGTCAAGATGCTGTTTGGGTGGCAGGACTAGAGAGTAACCATCCCCAACAGCACTGAAGACAGAAGGTACCTAAGAAGATCTTCAGGGAAATGTGGAAGTAGAGAGGAATAGACTTCATTAAATAGATAATATGATATGACTGAGAATCCTGGAAAACTTGAGTGCACAGTAAAGGAAGAGAACATACAAATATAGGAGCAAAGAAAATTTTAAGAAAAATAAATAACTGCAAAGGAAAACCAGCATCCAAATATAAAGCAACTGACTCTCATTAGCACTGGAAATAACACACAGAAAAAGAATAAAATAGACTCCAGATACAGACTTCTGATACATTTAAGTATCAGAAGTACAGGGGAATAAATTCAACTTCTTATACAGAAAATAAGAAAGGTATTACACATTTGAGTGGAAAATCTGTACCAAAATAAAGCATGTCACAATATGAAAAAAACTAAAATCTGGATTTTGAATATTTATGGGATGTGAAAACAAAATATTGTCCTTGGACATTCTGTATTCATGAAGAAATAGGTCAAAACCAAAATGTACAAACACATATCACTATAGTGGGTAAGTATGTGCCCCCAGCTTTATAACTGCTATCATCAGAAATGCCATGATGGACAAGCTGTCTTTTGATTAAAAAAACTATTACATATGTAGTCAGCCAAATCTTAATAAATTTTATCTTTCACAAGTACAGATGTACATAGAAGGCAACTCTTCATTTACTGAGGGAGTATTAATGTTTCACTTACACACACACAAGGATTTCACACAAAGTCAACATTGTGATAATGCACCTTCATAGAGTTGAAACTGCAACAAATACATAAAACAAATAAGAACTGTGTTAACTTTATACAATTTATACTTTCAGTTTGGGAATTTATGAATTGTAAAAGCTAATGTGACATTTTCAATTTTGTCTTGTTTGTTTCATAAAAAGCAAAATAACAAAAGCAAATAAAAAACAAAAACATTCAACATAAGAAAAAGAATATTCTAAGGAAAAAGTATGAACAATTGCATTGAGGTAGTCCACAAGAGCTGGTTGTCATGATCATTAATTACATTTTGAAGATTGCATTAAGATAAATAGCTCCTTTTTCTTTTCCTTTTCTTTTACTCTTTCTCTGAGCACAGCTCTCCTTGGTGAACATGTTTATATTCATTTCCTACATGGCACAGCCGTTTTTGAAATTCTGTGATTGGATATACACTGACATAAGCATTCCCTATTAAATTTTCCCACATTCTGCACCATGCTTCTATGTTGTCTTGTGCACGTGGAAATCCACTTTGTATGCATTTTTATACAGAGTGCATATTTGGCAGAAACAATACAGGTGACTGAACAGCAAAACTGTTACATGTGTTACCCTGCATGTAATTATTTTTGAATCAGTCAGTAACTTCATTGGCTTCTTCAGGAAAGTCTGGCTTTCATTCATGGAAAGCTCTTGGAATTTCATCAGCTGCAAGGCATGCCAACAGTGCCAAACAACACATTTTGAAACCAAAGATTTTGTCGTCATATTTCAAGGCCAATTATTTCCCCAGAATTTGGCTCTCCTTTAATTTCAGTCTCTTCTTTCATGGAATTTGAAATTTTCAGGTTTGGGCTTTCAGGATTTCAAAGTTTGGGATTTTAATATTCTGGGATTGTGAGTTTTATGATCTTAGACTTTAAGGACTTTGATCTTTGGGGATTTCAACATGTGGAATTATGACATTAGAGGGCTAGGGACATGCTGAGTGGTAAGTGCTTGCCTAGTATGCACAAGGTCCTGGGTTCAACCCTCAGGACTGCGAAAAAGAAAAGAAAAATACTTTCTTTGAAATTAAGCCATGCAGGGTTGTATCATTCTAAATTATGATCAGCACCAGAAGAAGAATGTATTCATAGAACACTACTTTGTTTTGCAGCAAATAATACTTTTAAAAATCATAATAATTAAAATTTCATTTGTGTTTAATTTTTTTTTCCCCAAAGGGCAACCCAGCCATCAGGCATGCTTTATTTTTGAAATGGAAGAACCTGGGCAACAGTCTAACTACCAAATAGAAGTAATAGCAATAAACTATTTTTATAATTATGTACATATATAAAAAATTGGCTTGTTTTGAGCCATGAGCCTGAATACTCAATAACTTTTTTAAAAACTTTTTAAAAATCTATTTGTTCTAATCAGTTATACATGACAGCAAAATTGCTCTTCAATACACTGTACACAAATGGAGCACAATTTTTCACATCTCTGGTTGTACACACACCATTTGTGCAATCATACATGTACCTAGGATAATGATACCCATCTCGTTCCACCATCTTTCCTCTCCCCATGCCCGCTCCTCACCCCTCCCTCCCCTTTGGCTAATCCAAAGTTCCTCTACATATCCCATGACCCCCCTTTATGGATTAGCATCCACTTATCAGAGAAAACATTCGGCATTTGGGTTTTGGGGAATTGGCTTACTTTGCTTAGCATGATATTCTCCAACTCCATCCATTTACCTGCAAATGCCATAATTTTATTCTCTTTTATTGCTCGATAATGTTCCATTGTGTATATATACCACAGTTTCTTTATCCAATCATTTATTGAAGGGCATCATGTTTAATTTTTGTAAACTGCCTATAGACAATGCTATAGTTTGGATCTTAAATGTCCTCTAAGGTTTCATATCTTAAAGCTTGGTCCCCTGAGTGGAGCTATTGAGAGGAAATAGAACCTTTAACAGGTGAAGCCTAGGGAGGCTTTAGGTCACTGGAAGGGGCAGGGGTATACCCAAATGGATTGTAGGACTCTGACCTCTTTCTATCTCTTTTTTTCTCTTCCCGACAATGAGATGAGTAGTTTTGTTCTGCCATACCCTCCCACTGTGATGTGCTGCCTCAACACAGGCACAAAGCAGTGGGTCCAACTGACCATAGACTGGAACCTCTGAAATGATGAGCCAAAATACACCATTTCTTTCCATAAGTTGATTAGCTCATATATTTTGTTTTAGTGATATAAACCTGACTAAAACAGATAGCATGAAAGATTTAAAATTTAAAATATTGGTTATAGATTAGAATGTAATTCTTATTGACCTTAAAAAATATAAGCACAGCTGTCAAATTTCAGAAAATAGCAGGGTAAATGAGGGGCAAAGGAATGGAGAGAATGACAAAAGAAAGATACAAGAGATATTTACACAGCTTATGAAACCAACCATGTCTTAAGTACATAAAATGTATTACTTTTTTTCCAATGAAGTAACTAAAGATAGTGATACAACTATAACAAGAATGGGATAAGAAGATTGAAATTAAAGTAATTATAAATCTTCAACCAACAGAAGGAAGTCAATAAATAAGATCAAAGTTGATAAGCCAAGAAATAAAATGTAGGAATATTATTAAGTAACAGAAGTCAACTACAAGAAAGAAGTACAAACACAAATGTTTAAATATAAATGACTCTTAAAAGAAAATCTGAGTGAGCTAATTATAGAGGACAGTTGTAAAACCTTGTGTAAAATTTGTTTCTTTTTTAAAAAAACTTTATTTGTTCTTTTTAGTTATACATGACAATAGAATCCATTTTGATATAATTATACAAGGATGGAATATCTTATTCTAATTAGAACCCCAGTCTTGTGGCCATACATGACAGTGAGATTCATCCTAGTGTATTCATATATGTACATAGGAAAGTAATGTCAGATTCATTCCACTGTCTTTCCTATTCCTATTCCCCTTCCCTTCCCTTCATTCTACTTTGTCTAATCACTGAACTTCTGTTCTTTTCCTTCCTTCTACCCCTCCCTTATTTGAGTTAGCTTCCACATATCAGTGAAAACATTCGACCTTTGGTTTTTGAGATTGGCTTATTTCACTTAGCATGAGAGTCTCCAGTTCCACCTATTTACTGGCAAATGTCAAAAATTCATTCTCTGAATGGCTGAGTACTATCAATTGTGTGTGTATGTGTATGAATGTATCAATATCTATTTATATATGTCTATATCTATCTATCTATCTATATCACATTTTCTTTATCTATTCATCTGTTGATGACCATCTAGGATGGTTCTATAGCTTAGCTATTGTGAATTGAGCTGCTATAAACATTGCTGTGGCTGCATCACTATAGTATGCTGGTTTTAAATCCTTTGGATATATGCCAAAGAATGGAATAATGATCAAATGGTGGTTCCAATCCTAGTTCTTTGAGGAATCTCCAGAGTGGCTTCACCAATTTGCCCCACCAATGATGTATGAGTATTTCATTTTCCCCACGTCCTCATCAACATTTATTGTTCTTGAATTCTTAATAATTGCCATTCTGACTGAAGTGGGATGAAACCTCAGTGTTGTTTTAATTTGCATTTCTCTAACCATTAGAGATGTTCAACATTTTTTCATATATTTGTTGACCATTCATATTTCTTCTTTTGAGAAGGGTCTGTTTGGTTCATTTGCCCATCTATTGATTGGATTATTTGGGTTTTTTTTTTTTGTATTAAGCTTTTTGAGTTCTTTGTATAACCTAGAAATTAACACTCTATCTGAGGTGCAGTTGACAAAGATTTATCCCATACTGAAGGTTCTCTCTTCACACTTTTGATTGTTTCCTGTGCTGTGAAGAAGCTTTTTAGCTTGATGCCATCCCATTGCTTCCCCTGGTTTCATTTACCTGCAATCAACTGCAGTCTGAAAGTATTAAATGAAAAATTCCAGAAACAAACAATTCATAAGTTTAGATTGTGCACCTTTCTGAGTTACATGATAAAATCTTGTGCCATCCCACTTTATACTCCCTAGGATAGAAATCTTTCCCTTGTCTCCTATATCCACACTGTGTATATTACTTGCCTATTGGAGATTTAGTAAGTATCTTGGTAAACAGATTGACTCTCCTAATGTTGCAGTGCTTGTATCTGAGTAACCCTTTGTCAGCAACCTAATGCTATGACACAGTGCCTACATCAAGCACTTCACTTTTCATCACATATGCACTGTATTATCTCACACCATTACAAAATTAAGGTGAATACAGTTTGATAAGGCATTTTGACAGAGACCACATTCACCTCTTATTATAGTATATTGTTATGATGGTTCCATTTTATTATTCCTTATTATTACTAGTCTCTTACCTGTTTCTAATTTATCAGTTAAACTTTACCATATGTATGTATGTATAAGAAAAATCACAGTATTTATATATATAAGATTTGGTACCATCTACAGTTTCAAGCATCCACTGTGAATCTCAGAATATATCACCCATAGATGAGGGGAAACTATTGAATTTCCAACTGTCTTGCATTCTTTATAAAGGAGCTTGTGCTGGTTAATTTCAGGTGTCAATTTGACTGGATTAGGAATATCTAGAGAATTGCTGGAAAAGTTTACTTTGGCTCATGATTTCAGAGATCTCAGTCCATGATCTGAGGGCTCCATTGCTCTGGCCTAAAGTGAGGGGCGTGGTAAAGGAAAGCCACTCAGCTCATAGTAGCCAGGAAGCAAAGAGAGTAATCAAGAAACCAAGTGAACAAGATATAATCCCCAAGGGTACCTACTTCTTCCTGCCACACCCCATCTGCCTATACAATTAACACAGTGTTCCAATCCAATTATTAATCCATCAAATTTATTAATCCACTTATTATGTTATACTTATCATCATCTACTTATTTCACTTTGAACATTCCTGCACTGTCTCTCATGAGCTTTTGGGGGACATCTCATACCCAATAACAAGCACCATCCAACATGCTACAGGCCTCGGCAGAAAACAGAGGAAAAGTGAATTCGTCACTCTTCTCTGCTGGAGCTGGGATACATTCTTTTGCTCTCAAACATTAAAACTCCATACAGTCTGGTCCTTAGACTCTAGGACCTACATTAGGTCCCTCCTTGCACCTTCTGAGTCTGGGGGCCTCTGAAATTGAAATAAGCCATGCTACCAGCATCCTAGGACAGCATCCCAGGGTCTCTTACTTATAAATGGTCTAGTGTCAGACATCTTACTCTCCATATTTGGAGACTAAAAAAAATTTCTTTCAAATTTATCTATACCTATATCCCATTGATTCTGTCTCTCTGGAAAATCCTCTCACTAATATAGAGATAAATTGTTGTTTGCAAAATTAAAAAAACATAATGCAAGTAAAGCATGGAATAGAGTTCCTAGCACATAGAATAAACCAGTAAAATGTTAGTTACTTTCTTCTTATCTATGTTCAGTAATAGTCTACAGAACAGCTATGCACTGCCAAATAATCTAATTTTATAAAAACAAAACATATGCACAATCTGCAGATTACTCAATAAGCCTCAAAAATGTTGCAAGAATTTTCATTTCATAATATAAACTATACTTCATAATAAATCATTTCTGTAAAGAGTCAAATTCCCAGTGAAACAAATTATTTACTATAAATAATTTACAAATATTATTAAATATAAATAGAGGATAGCACTATAAGAAATCTAAGATATAAAACTTTTAACTTGAAGATGGATATCATGTTTGATTTATCAATGTATCACTCCAAAACAGGTAAATCAAGCATTAAACATCAGTACAAAAGACATATTATCAATTTTTTTTACATAATAATAAATTTTACTACATGTACATCATGTCTTTTTCCTCATTTCTAGCCACTTAAAAGTTGGAGAACAATAAATTTCACAGTTGGATGTTTTATAAAAGAAAAAAAATAGGAAGAAAAGTAGGAGTAAGAGGTCTTCTACTTAAATGATGTATTAAGTAAATATTTATTCATATGGAAACAATTTATAAATAAGCTAAAAGTAAATTTTCAAATTACATATAATATGGTCCCATTTTTTCAAAACCAAAACAAGAAAATGTATACATAACTATGTGTTTACAATTGTGGATTTATAACGTGTACTGCAGCTAAATAAAAAACTATTCACTCAAACAATTATAATACCTCAGAGTAGTAGGATTTTAGGTTACTAGCCTCTTCATTGTACTTTTCTGTATTTTCTGAATGTTTTGCAATAAGAATGCACTACTAAACATTTTAAAAAACTGAGAGAAACTCTGTTATGGTATACCAAAATTAGTTAACACCTAAATCAGCAGGAACATAGTTTATCATAAAGTTATAACCATTCTGTATTTGTATATAACCAGGTGACACTGGGAACTTAATAGTTCAAACAGGAGAAAACACATTTATTTCCCTATGCAATATATATTGCACAAAAGTAATTTATCAAATATATGATACCATCTTCTCTAAATGAGATACTGTGGAGATATAAAAAAAATCACTAAGCAGATGTCAGAATCCAGGACATGTATTTTTCTATTTATAACAGCTCTGACTCAAAGTCAGAAATGCCAAGGACATGACATCATGGACCCAAAGTGACTTCCTGTTCCATAAACTTGAGAAAAGTGGTATGTAAAAAGAATATTATATTGTATGGACTGCAGAAACACTGGGAATATATTTCTCTTCTCAACAATCACAGCACTATACTAATGTACCTCCCTGGAACTCATCGTCTGTATCATCTAGGTAATCCATTCTCTTACATGCATGTGTTCTCTTCCCTGAAAGACAAAGCACTTGGAGAACAGACATCATGTTCAATTCATTTTTGTATCTCCACAAAGCAGAGTTTCCCAGTTGATTTGCTACAACTGGGTATGGCTTTGCCCCAAGCACTGTCCCTTACATTTGATATTTTTTAAAATTTCTGAATATTATAATATGTTGACATCTAACTTGTATCTCCACAAAGCAGAATTTCCCAGTTGATTTGCTACAACTGGGTATGGCTTTGCCCCAAGCACTGTCCCTTACATTTGATATTTTTTTAAATTTCTGAATATTATAATATGTTGACATCTAACCTCTTGGTAATTACAAATTCTTAAAGACAGCCAAGATCGTGATGCTGATTTGTTAACTAACCAATCCAGAGTTTTACTCCCTTATCCAGCCCATATACCCAAGGAAGCAAAAGTCCTCTGCCTTAATCATCCCAGCCCAGTGCCATGCAACTAAGGACTACCTGTACAGTTTAAAGCCCCCAAAATCACTCAAACTAACCTATCCCATCTTCACCCTGCCCTGCCCTTCCTTTTCTTTCCTGGGAAAACCTTAATAAAGGTTTTGGCCTAAAGCATTTTCCCGTGCCTGTCTTCTGCCTCTGGACTCCTCTGGTATCCTTCTCATGTGACATGGTGTGCTCTGCTTCCTATTTCTATGACCGTGAATATAATAATCTTTGTTTTCCTAAACCTTTCCTCTGTCTTCTGACTACATCCAATTGACCATCTCATAAAAGAATATAAAACGTATGCATTTAGCCCTCCAGGATAGTCAAGACAGACCTAGGATTGCCAGAGCCCAATGGGAGGAAGTCATACAAATATTCATCTAAGCACTGTATGATAAAAAAAAAAGTCAGTAAGTAATACTACCTAAAAAATTCAAGCATTGTACGGTATGTTATGCTCACAAGAGTGGGGGCCACATACCCTGGGATAGTGTTTATAGTTAAGTTGATCTGGATTTATAGCAACCAATTTGGTCTTTAACCTACTCTGGGCTCTTAAGCTTCTGACTATGGAAACTCTAACCCTGAACCTTAGGACACAAAGCCTGGCTGTTAATACATTCTGAGAGTCTGTGTAAAGAGCAGCCTATAACTCACTGACAATTTGAGTGTGTTGTGTGTGTGTGTGTGTGTGTGAGAGAGAGAGAGAGATTGATTTAGACTACATTTGAAATCTCCCCCTCTACCACAAACTAGAACTTAGTAAGTATGTTGTACATAAGAGGACATAAAGTTTCTCCCAACCCCTTTAGACAGTCAGGGGCTTTGGTCACACATTGTTTTTGCTAAACTCAGGCCAGTAAACCCCTACCATGAGGTCCTGCCTGTCAGGTTGCCACACAATACATGTGTCTCTTCTGGCCTTCGGTGTCTCCCACCACCACATCTTCATGCCATTCCAAGTGTGTGATCACTCCTCACTGCATGCTCAGGTCATCCCTGTATCATGGCTAATCAACCTCCCTATGTATTCAACACCTTTGCAAAGCACTGTTTCAGTTTCCTGCCTTAATTGAAAACAGGTTCCCTACCGTAGATCCTCCTTCCTCATAGCAACCAGAGGCCCTCCATTTTCCCCCTACCACAGATTGTGAGATGAGTTTCTCCTGAACTCCAGTTTCACAGGTATAATGATCAACTGGGCAGCTTTACTCTCAAATTTCATTATGTCGTAATTCAACTAATGAGTGTTCCTCCAAAACATTTACCTTATCCCATGTCTTCTAGAGATTATATTATGTATAATTACAAAGTGTTAATAAAACCATAATAAAATATTTAGTGCTAAAAAACCACCTATACAGTGTTACATTCATTGATACAAAAGATAGTCCAAAACTATCTTCAAGTCATTAAACAAATGTCATTTTCTTAGCTAACATGATAATTTATTACTTAAGTTTCTATCTTAACAGTAGATGCTATCTGGATATAATTATGGTGACTTAATAACTTAATGACTATATAGATTAAGAGATAATTTGTTAGCCAGGCTCGATAGCACATGCCTATAATCCCAGTGACTCCAGAGGCTAAAGCAGGAGGATTGCAAGTATAAGACCAGTCTTAACAATTTAGTGAACCCTCAGCAACTTAGTGAGACACTGCTCAGAAACACAAATAAATAAACAAATAAGTGGGGCTGGGAATGTAGCTCAGTGGTAAAGTGTCCCTGGACTCAATCCCCAATACAAAAAAAAAGGAAAGAAAGAATTTGTTAATTTAATTTCTAGAAAGATTTTTAACTATAAAAAAATTAATCACTTAAAAGAGGAAAAGACACAGAATAAAATGTTTTCTTTTAAAAATGAAGTCAAAGGTTCATAAGAAATATGATATGTTTTCAAAGCTGTAAACACTTTTAAGTCAGAAAAAATGAAAAGTGACATCAGTTACTTTGTGTGTGTGCTTTATATAATATATAAAATAATATATAAAATATATTATACAATAATATATACAATATACAGTAATATATAAAATATATTATTAAGAATATATGTTATTAAGAATTAATAAATTAGAGCTAAAAGTCCACCTTTATCATTTAGAAGGATCCTGGTCAAATATGGTTTTCAGTGGTTATTTATTTTGCATTAAACTTAAAAGTATTCAGGCTTCCTACTTAAGTTACAGTGTTTAAATTTTGACATTAGATATACATTAAAAGAATAGGCATTTATCTCTTCTGTGATACAGGGTCACTTTTGTATTAACCATGTGATAGTTCTCATGTTGGGAGATGTCTCTAAACACCTCATTTTTATATTTGTTTTCCTGTTTTAAAATAAGAAATTGAAAACCTAAAAGTCATAATCTAAATTTAGAATAACATAAATTGAAACTTAGATGACATAAATTAAACTAAAATTAAAAATTTAAATATATTTTTATACATAAAGACTGGAGATTTATTTTTAATAAGCCATGTTAATTCAAAGACTAATCTTAAACAGATTATGAAAGTTTTAGATAATCCACTTAAACTATTTTTTATAAAGAGGTTCAAATTATTTCCAAATAAGTAATGCTAAAAGAAAGCTAATATTTTGTAGGCAAGGATGTGGGGGGAAAAGGTATACTCATTCATTGCTGGTAAGAATGCAAATTTGTGCAACCACTTTGGAAAGCAGTATGCAGATTCCTCAGAAAACTTGGAATGGAATCACCATTTGACCCAGTTATACCACTTCTCCATGTAGACCCAAATGACTTAAAAATAAGCATACTACAATGACGCAGTCACATCAATGTTTATAGCAGCTCAATTCACAATAGCTAAGCTATGAAACCAATGTAGGTGCCTTTCAACAGATAAATGGACAAAGGAAATGTGGTATACATACACAGTGAAATATTATTCAGCCATAAAGAGGAATGAAATTATGGCACTTGCTGGTTAATGAATGGAACTAGAGACTATCATGCTAAGTGAAATAAGCCAATGTCAAAAATCCAGAGGCCAAAATGTTCTCTCTGATATGCTGATGCTAACACACAATAAAGGGAGAAGGGGAGAGAAAAATAGAACTTCACTGGATTAAACAAAAGGAATAAAGGGAAGGGAGTGAGGATGGGATTAAGAAAAGCAGTAGAATGAACTGGATATAACTTTCCTATGTTCATATGTGAGTACACGACCAGTGTAATTCCACCTCCTGTACAACCACAAAGATGGGATCCTAAGTTATACTCCCTGTATGCATACTATGTAAAAGTACATACTACTGTCATATATATAAACAGAAAAAAATTTTTAAAAAGCTAATATTTTTCTTGAGATCTTATTTTTTATGATGTGCCTTTTTTGAACTCCAAAATTCTAACAATATTCGCATAAAATATAAAAAGTCAAAATATATAACACCTAAGGACACAATTAAGTTTATCACATTTCTTTTCTTTAAAAAAGGCAGAGAAATATAAGATAAAGGAATTCATAAATGATTTTAAATTAATGTAGGCTGTCTGCCACATACAATAATTTCAATGATGATATAGTTTCAATCACAGAAAAAGTACTCTAAAATCTGACAACAATTTGGAACCTTCCTCTGAGTGTCCTCATGTGGCCCCCAAGTATAAAAACTGTTGGAGGAACTATGGAAAAGCCACAGCTGAGAGATAAAGCCAAACCAGAGGGATGCATATATAAAGGTATGTATATTTAACTATATAAAGTTTCAGTACAAAGCAGTAGTAGGCACATTCTTTGCATCTCTGGAAAGAATTCTGAGGGAGGAGAGCAGAATCATGAAATTTTAAAAATTCAGATATCTAACTTTTTCCATAAAATGTACAGGGCTGCCTCATGAACAGTAAGTACTTTGCCCCTGGAAATGACCATATAAAAGAATGTTAACTTAGGATGAAATATTAAATGAATATAGATCATTCTCTCTCAAATATTAATGAAATGTTTTGCATATGATCTTATAGTTATACATTCATACATTAACAAAAACTCTGTAAAACTTCCTACCTTCCATGTATTATTATTGCTTATGGTTCTAGGGACTGACTGGACCTCAGGTAGATGCTTCACATGTGGTATGTATCATGTAGTAACAACTAGAAAGTATTTGGGGCTAAAGTCACCTAGGGCTTTGACTGGCTCAGTGTCCAAGAAGGCTTATTTAATCATGTCTAGTACCTCAGAGAGAATTATTGGACAACTAGCTAGGCCTCTAGTTGGCTTTTCAGTGTCATTAGAGTCCACTGCATGGTGGTCTAAGGGGCATCAAACTGTTACATGATGGTTGAACACAGAGTGTTCAAGAGACCAAGAATCTTCAGAAATTATAATTATTTTTTATGACCTAGTCTCAAATATCATGAAGCATCAGCTAAACTATATTTTATTGGGTGTCCCCCAAACTCAAGTGTGAGACAATGCAAGGAAGTTTAGAGGTGAAATGATTGGGTTATGAAAGTCTTAACCTAAATAGTGCATTAAATAGAGTGCAGCTAAAGGAAGTGGGTCAGTGGGGGCATACCTTTGGGACATATATTTTGTTCCTGATGAGGCAGTCCGTCTCTCTCTCTCTCTCTCTCTCTCTCTCTCTCTCTGCTTCCTGGTGCCATGTTCTCAGCTGCTTTCCTCTGCTACACCCTTCTCCCATGATATTCTGTTTCACCTTAGGCCCCAAATAATGGAGTGAGCCATCTATGAATTGAGACCTCTGAAACCATGAGCCCCCAAAAAACTTTTCCTCCTCTAATTCTTCTTGACATGTCTTTTTGGTCACAACAGCAAAAAAGCTGACTAAAACACATGGTTCATTTAAGAAATCTCTTTGAAGACTATCTCCACACATACTTTTCATTCAATGTTTCCTAATTTATATACTAAAAGAAAAGTGGCTAAAATTAATTATAAAACGTAGGATTCCCGTGGTTCTTTGACGAGATATAAATAAAATCAGAAAGCACAGCTACTCATTCCTTTATAGTCTGCATTAAACTTGATTGTAAATATCTGAAGAATAATGATAGCCTGATTAAAAAAAAACAAAACAAAACAGGCCAGTTATTTCTATTTCTCCAGACCCAGAGCATCTGATAATCTGCCACAACTCTGTACTATAAAGTGTTCCAGAGAACTTATAACAAGGTTATAGGCGATACCCAACACCATCAGATGGAAAAGTAAACATGTGCGCTTGTGTTGTCACAACTAAATATGATGGTATGGTCAGGTTACTAATAATCAGAGATGAGGCATAGAAGCATATGTTTTGATTTTTGTTAATTTTTCCTATCATTTTAGCAATCAACTTAACCATTCTTTGTTAATTCATCTAATCTCTCAGAATCATCAATTATATACTAATTTGTTGCTATATGCACCTGGATTTTAAAATAATTTTTTAAAAATATATTTAAAATACAAAAAACTTTAAGTAAGTTTTGAATAGTGTAAGTAGCTTTCTCAACACCAAAAAGGTTTGAAATTTCATAGGATAATTTTAAAAGAAGAACAATGTAAAGTATACTCAATGTCTAGCTCATAGCATGGGTGCTCAAAAGTTTTAACTAGTATGTAAATAAATATACACATAGGCAAATATGCATAAAAATTATCTTTCTAGGAAGAAAAAATATTTTTATTTCTGGATTTTGTTATCCACATCTGAGACTATTTTATAAACCTGATACTCCCAAAAAAATGTTTAAATAATACCTAGTTGATGAATACAAGATATAGTTTATGGCATTTATAAAATTTTCTAGAATAGCAGAGGTTTTTTTCTAGAATATTCATGTTCAGAAAATGCAGTAAGAATATTCTATAACAATTATTAATTTATGCTTTAGTAAAACTATAATTAATGTCTTTTATCATCATGCTAATTAATAGCATTATTGAAAATAATTCATGAATATCTGATATTATAGATTAAAAGATCTGCATATAATACATATACAGTGAATTCACCTACTTCTATGAATTTAATACTAATGATATTAGAATATACATTTTACAATGATATTTTTAATTGATTTTCTTACCCATTTTGATGAGGAAACTCATTATTTCTTTATAATTTTCATTTTTTAATCTCTCCTTTGTGATACTATTATTTCTAAACTCAAGATTTTTTCCCTCTATACTATGGTGATGTTCATCATAATATAGAGAATTATATATGTTTACCTTTTGTTAATTGAAATCTAATGCTTTGAACCATTCTGGTTCATGAGAATACCTCATAAATTACTACATAAAAACAATAACATTAACCTATAATTAAAATATTGTGATACTATCTTTGCTCTCAATTAGCATATATGCACTAATGTACAAAAGTAAGAAGTTTAGAATGAAGTGAAATAGACAATTTTTCTTTCTGAGTGTTATGGTTTAAATGTTAGGTGTCTCCCAAAAGTTCATGTATGAGACAATGTAAGATTTAGGGCAAAAAGACCAGGTTATGAAAGCCTTAATCCAATCAGTGAATTAATGCCCTGATAGGGATTAACTGGGTTTAACTGAAGGAGGTAAGGTAACTAGAGGAGGTAGGCCACTGAGATATATATTTTGGTTTTCAGAATTTCACATGCTAGATCAAATGGATGTTTTACTTAATGTTTTAGATATATATTTATATATATATTTTCAGATATATATTTTGTCCCTGACAAAGCAAGAGCTGTTTCCTGATCACCCTGTTCTAAGCTGCTTTCCTATGCCACACTATTACACCATGGCATTCTGCCTCACATCAGGCCTAGAGCACCAGAACCAGTTATCTATGAACTGAGACCTCTGAAATCACAAGTGTCAAATAAACTTTTCTTCTTTTAAATTGTTCTTGTTAGGTCTTCTGTTCACAGAAGAAAAAACGCTGACTAAAACATTAAGTAAAACATCCATTTGATCTAGCATGTGAAATTCTGAAAACCAGGATTCTCCCATCTCCTGTGGTATCTCCCATTCATCCCACTGCCTCCCATATGGTATGCATTTAATAAATTTCTGATGAGATGAAAGAGTAAAGAAACTGCATACAAAGCCACCACTATCTGGGTGATGATAAAAAGTAGAAAAATTTTTTTGGAAAAAAGAACACTACTGAAAAGATGAGAAAATGGCCAGTATACTAATCCACTACTGCCTTTACCTTTATCCATTAAAAGAAGCTGAACTTAAGGAAACCTCTCTTGTGAGTATCTATAATTTTAATTTACCTTATGTATTTTCTTGTTATTCAATCTAAATCTCAACATCATTGGTATTAGTTCAACTCTAGTAACCCCTGACCAAACTAAATATTTGCTTTCTCTCAGTCTACCTAGAACAAATAAAATGAATCAACAATTGGGTTTATGAATTTAACATAAAATTCTTTGATTCCAAATAAAGTATTTAAATGTTATGATTTTTTTCTATGGATTAGAAATGGACAACTACTTGTAATGGCCTAAAAGATATATAAAACAAAAATCTTAATTGCTAAAATTAAATGTTGCACAATTGGTTCTAGTTATATGGAAGACTACATGCATTGAAGGATTTTGCCACTAAAAAACAACTAAAACATAAGTAAAACAAGCTCATATTGTTGTATCGTTGCACTCAGTAGAAGTGAAAAAGGCAGAAACAAAAAGAAATAGCTTAACATGAACAATAAACAGTAAGCACAAGCAAAAGATATGTTGTTATGATGGTCAGTGCCAAACTCAGAACAAAATCTGTAGAGTAGTTCCCATAAGGTAGGGAAGCATACTGTTAGGAATGTTTAAAGAAATAAAAGGCATACACAGTCATGTGCAAGCAAGAAAGAGATAACAACAAGTATCAACATTTTCTTAAATTAAATGCAGCCTTTAAAATATAAACTCATATATAAAAACACAAATGCTGGATTTAAAAGAGTCAACATATAGAGAGAATAGGAAGAGTGAAAAATATTCTGAAAAAGAAGCACAAGCGACAATTATATGAAAAGATTGAAAAGAGGCTAAGAAATACAAAAGATAGAATAAAACAGGATAATAAATATTGCAACCCTAAAAGGAATGAATTTTTTAAGTGAAGGAAGGCAATAAGTTCTGCAATAATGAGTAGGAGTTTTGAGAAATGATAAAAGACATGCTACATAAACAGGAATCCTGACATACTTCATAAGATAAATGATAAAAGATACTTATTTTAATATAATTGCTAGATAAGAAAATATAAACATGAGCTATTGAAACAGAAAATTTCACATAAATCATTAACTGTATAATTTTGCTATATCAAAAGACAGAACCAATTATCAGACAAAAATATGTAAATAAGTAAAATTCTGATCTGGGTTAAAGTATTTGAAGAACTTTTCATTATTCAATTAATTCTAATTGGTATTGAACAAAAAGCATTTATCTAGCTTGAGCATTCATGGAGGTCAGCTAATATGGACTTGGCCCAGTCATTGATTGTAGAGAGCCATTCATGGGCTGTGTGCAGACCACTAAGCAAGAGTCCCACATAGCACTAGAGATAGGGCTGACCTGCTGTAGCTGTAGCCCCTTTGAGATGGGTGTGACCTGCCAAGATGTCAGTCAACCTGCTGACTGCAAGATTCCACCTTCTTCCTACCTTGGGAAAGAATGTTTGATGGAAGGTCTTTGATGTCCCCCGATATAAATAAAGCAAACGTGGGGCCATTTTGCCACCTGCCAGATCACCTGGCTGTGTGCCCATCCTACCCTCATGTTTTAAAACAATTTTCTGTGTTCTGTGGTTTTTTTCACCGCTTTGCTTCTTTTAATCAGTCGTTTACTGGCCAGGGAATCTCATTTTTGTTATCCATGCAGAATGTGGAATCGACATGGTGCCTGAACAGGGACTTGAACCCTGGACTCTCAGAAACAGAACTCTACATATCCCCACTAAATCTCATAAAATTATTTTTTTAAAGAAATTTTATGTTCAACAGCCATGTAAGCTCTAGTAAGCTGTCAGGTAAGTAAAATCCATGTAGAGACTTCAATGGATCTGTTTCCCAGACCACCAATATTTTAATTTGGGTCCTATATATTTTAATGTATTTTTAGACTTTTATCAGTTTCTATATTCACTATATTTATGGACATAATCCATTCTCTCATGATGCTGTGACCCCTGAAAGTTTCACTGGTAATATTATAACTTTCAGGGAAGATGATATTCAAAAGATCTCTGGCATTTAATGGCAGCCTCAGATTTTCTCTTACAGATGGCCCCATACCTAACTTTATGGGAAAAAACCATAAGGAGGTTCCTGCTATATTCAATCCTCTTATGTTTTAATTATTGGAGATATAAGAATAAGAAAAATGGATAGCAGATATCCAGTAAATTGTAATAAATATCACCTAAGCTCATTTTAATAATTTGTCATACCAATAATAATAGCCTGGATCTTACGGAGTTATATCATAACATCCAGGACATTCAAAAAAGCAAAATTGATCTTATGGATCCTACCTCTCTAGCTGATCAAATACTTCAAGAGTTAAATGGCTTTAATCCTGGAAACATGCTACAACATTCTGCATGGTATATGTCTGGAATGATATGTTTGTTACTAATTCTCTTTTGCATTGTAATAATAGGTTGCCGTACCTTCAAATAAAAAAGTCCGGGAACTTGAAATAATAGTTCATCATTTACATTAGCAAAGGAAAATACATGGGAGCCATCCATGAAATTCATGAAAAAGACTTCTCTTTGGCATTATAGCCATGGAAGAGATGGGCTGACATTTTGAACCTTCTGTGGCATTCCATAGTTAGATATGCCTAATCCAAGTACCTGCCTCTTTCCCTCTGCTAAGGTAGTTCTTATTGCATCATCAGGAATGGGCATATCCTAGTTAGGAACAGAGTTAGCTTACCTGCTCCCACTTTTAAAAACAACATTTCTAGCTCAAATATTTTATAAATTGGCTCCCATGTTAAAAATATAGCAAAACATTCTACATTTATAAATTAAAAATGGGGGAGATGTAGAGAGCTGTCCATGGGCTGTGGGCAGACCACCAGCAAGAGTCTCACACAGTACTAAAAATATGACTGACTTGCTGTAGCTGTAGCCCCTCTGAGATGGGTGTGACCTGCCAAGATGTCAGTCAACCTGCTGACTGCAAGACACCACTTTCTTCCTACCTTGGGAAAAAATGTTCAATGAAAGGTCTTAGATGTCCCTTGATATAAGTAAAGCAAATACGGGGGCCATTTTGCCTTTTGTCCATTTGCCGTTTTGCCATCTGCCAGATAACCTGGCTGTGGGCCCATCCTACCACATTTTAAAACAATTTTCTGTGTTCTGTGGTTTTTTCATCGCCTTACTTCTTTTAATCAGTCATTTACCAGTCAGGGAATCTCATCATTGTCATCCACACAGGATGTGGAATAGACAATTGATCTTCCCAACTTTCATCAGGACCGAGGCTAATAGACCCACACTCTTTTCTATGGCAAAGGCACAAGAAAGCAAACCTAAATACACAAGAATATAACAAGGTTCCATTGTGTCTGATTTTTAAGATTATCAATGGCCTTAAAAAAGTGACATAGTCAAGCTCTGCACTGATGATCAGAGAAGTAGTATCCTTCTTTGAAATAAAGAGTAAATACTTCTGAAACAATTCTACAGGCACACACCAATTAAGTGTATACTCTTTTGGCATAATTTGATATCACAGACATATTCATGTGTAGAAGAAACTGAGAAAACATAAGTATCTAACTATGTGCCCAGCTATATCATAAAACCCATAGGAATAAAAGAAATATATTTTAGTAGAAAATTGGCAATCTCTACCACAGTAATTCCAAAGAAATTTCAAGTACTGGTTTCATATACACTATGTACTCTGACCATAATTTATTTCAACTAAAAATATATAATAACCACAAAAAAAAACAAGAAAATCCAAAGCCCATGCATATGTACATTGGAAAATACTCTTTTAAAAAACATAAAGACCAAACCAATAAAATATTTTAAAATAAACAAAAATGTAAATGCTACATATAAAAAACTATGTGATATATTTAAAACAGTATTTAAGAGAAAAATTGTTATATTAAATACTTGGAAGAGTAAAAAGGCCAAAAATTAATTAGCTATACAGTCGGTCAACACAAGAAGGCGGAAAAAGAACATAAAGAATATAGATAGAAAGAAATCACAACAATGAAAGCACAAAGTAAGAAAAAAAAACTAAGCATAGTAACAAATCATAAAACTCAAATGTCAGATCTTCCCACATACCAATAAATTTTGTAACTCTCCAAGAAGACTAATGAGAAATGAGGGAAGGAAGAACTGTTGAAAGGGAAGGAGACAAAAAAATCAGAATTCACAAATAAAAACAATATATGTCCATTGGAAATCTAAAAGATGATAAAAATCTGACAAATAACTTTAAGCTGTTAAATTTAAAACTCAAAATTGAACATATTATTTTATAGATTACAAACATTGATTTGAGAAGATATAACCTCTATGGTTCTATTAAAACAAAAGCAGAATCCAGGGCTGGGCGGTGGCTCAGCAGTAGAACACTTGCCTAGCACGTGTGAAGCCCTGGGTTTGATCCTCAGCACCACATAAAAATAAATAAATAAAATAAAGGTATTGTGTCTGTTTACTTAAAAAAAAAAATTAAAGCAGAATCCATAGTGTAAAATCTTACTGCAAGTACATAATTATTTTAATTAGTTTTACAGAACATTTCTACTATCTGTGCTAGGAACAGGTCTTTAATAGTATAAAAACACTTTCAAAGAATAGAAAATAGGGAATATTATTCTCACTTTATTCATTTGTACCACAATTATAAAAAGAGGAGTGACTATAGGGAAACTAAAGACCAATTCTGTTCATAAACAGAAACATCATAATAAAAAATAGTAAATTAGATTCAGTGGTATATAAATCAAACAATACACAAGAAATAAGTTAGTTTTATCTTAAACTTAAAGGTAATGTTTACATTAGAAAATACATGTCATTTACTCTATTAAAATATTAATGGAGAAAATCATTTAAGAAACAAAAAGATCAATAATCATGGTAAAAGAAAATCTTAATAGTTAAATATGACAAAAATTTATCATGCATTTATGATCAAAAGAACTAACACACTTATGATAAAACACAAACTTAGCAAATGTAGTGGGAAGGGTACATTTTGAACCTTAATAAAGAATATATACACAAAACAACAAATATTCCTTGTGTTGAAGCATCAAAAGCATCCTCTTTAAAATCTTAAACAGGATATGAATGCCTACTCTAACCACGTCTACTTGGCTGCTTTCTAGAGGTTCTAGACAAAATACAATGATAAGAAACACAAATAAACTTTTTTAGGATTAGTAAAGGAAAAATCATGGCTACTACTTTTCACAGATGATATAATTACTTAGGAGGAAAATCCGTTAAAAATACTATTCATGAACTATAGAAATAGAGAGTTTAGCCAAGTAACTGTACTTCAAATCAACTCACAATAAGCCAATTCATGTCTATACAACAGCAACAAGTAGAACACTTTTTCACTTATGCATTTATTCAAATATAAATACAATATTGTATTTCCCAGACATGATTTGAGCACTAAAAAGCAGTATTATGTAAAAAATATAAATGTCCCTGCTCTCATGAAGCTTACATTCTAATAGAAAGAAATACACTAAATGAGTTAAAAGTATAATATAGTATATAAAGATATGTAGGCAGAAAAATAAAGTAGAAAACAGGCCCAGGAAGTATCAGGGAATGAGATGAAGCATTAAAATTTATATTGGGCAACTACAGAAGGTCTCTTTTAAAAGGGGACATTTGAGTAAAGCTTAAAAGTAAGGAAATGAAAAGAAAGTAAGGAAATGAGCCAATCAGTTATCTAAGGGAAGAAAATCCAGATAGAAGAAACCTCAAGTCCAAGAGCCTCAAGACAAGGGCATGTCCAGAGTGTTCTACAAACACATGGGAAGCTAGTGGGCTGCAAATGAATAGAAGATGGAAAGACGCAAGAGATAAAGACAAAGAGTTAAAACGGGGCAGACCCACAGTTTCAGAAGTTATTAACAACTTTACCTGTAACTTTAAATTAGATAGAAAGCCACTGGAAAATTTTCAGCAGAAATGTCATGGATAACATGTTTTAAGATCATTCTGGCTGCTGTGTTTAAAAGACATTAAAGGAAAACAAAGACAAAAGTAGAGAGTGCTTAGGAGGTTTGGGAATAATTATGATAGATACAAGGACAGAACAGACAACGGTGCTGAATATAAGAAATCATGAAAGTGTAGATATTTTTCAAAGATATAAACAAAATCACTTCTTTTCATATTGAATGTGAGGTATGAGAGAAAGAGAGAAATGACTCAAGGATGACTCCAGAGATTTTCTGGCCATGAAAACTAAAGGATAGAATTTTCTATCATTTAAGACTGAGAAAAATTATAGGAGAAATAATTGTGGTGGGAAATTGATATCTGCTTGTGCCATGTAGGCAAGTTGTTATATAAAAATGTAATTCAGAGAAGAGACCTTAGTATATGATATAAATGAGGAGTCATTAACATATAGGTAGTAAAAGTCATGTCATACTTTAATAGTAATACAACAGAGGAGGTCCAAGAACTGAGCACTAGAATACTTCACCATGAAGAGTTGGGAAAGATGAAGCACAAACAGTAAAGGAAATGAAAAACCATGACAGTTATTACAATAACAAGGCCTAGTAAATGACAATGAAAGTAAGTGGCTAAGAATGGCTGGATAATAGGATCACTGGAGGAAGGAGTATCAAAGAACTGAAATGTAGAGGGTGAGAACCATTATCCATATGAATATTTAAATTAATGGAATATTATGGTAGGAATCATTTTTATGAAACAAACAATGCCAAAAGTCTTAATTTTTTTAATTCACAAAAAAGTATCCAGGGAAGGGGTCTTTCAAAAGCATACTTTCAAAAGTACAGTGAGTGGAATAAATCTAAACAAAATGAGATTCAAGGAAGTATGTGTTCATGAAGGAAGGAGAGGAAAGCAGCAATGAGACGCAGAGATCATTTATCTGACCTCTAAGTCCAATGACATGACTAAGTATATAACAGAAAGAACAATTAGCTCTGGTGGTGTTGTAAGACTCTGTGTACTAGAGCTGACCCCAGGAGAGCCGACTGTGGACATCAAATCTCAATTATCATTTGTTGAACTGAGATTGAAGCTTAAATGGCTACAGTGTGAGTATTTATAACAGAGAAATCGGAAGACATTACAAATCTGGGCTTTTTTCTTCTTCTTCTTTCAAAGAGCTAATCATTAAACATTTACTAGAACCTCACAGGCTGTAGGAAAACCTACCAGTAGCGGAAAGCTAAATTTCCATTAACACAAAGAGTAAGGGAACATTCCCAGTAAAAGATGAAAAATAGAGGATTTCACTGCTCAGTGACGTGAGTTCCATTGAGTATAGAGAAAGAGTATGGGGAGTCAGGAAAGGGGAATGAGAAATTAGGTCAGAAAATATTGAAATGAATATGGATACAGGGTGTAGATGTTTAGGAAAGATGCATTGCAGGACAACAACCCAAGAAGATGTGTTGCTCCGAATTTCCCACTTGGCTCCTGCTGACAGAAACAAGATGTCCTGTAGGTAGGTAATCTTATTCAGAATGTTGGTGCACTCTGCTGTCTGTTGCCAATGCTGTTCTGCAGAGGTGTAGTCTTATTCCAAGTTTGAGTGTTCCCTCTCCACTCCTTCTGATGGAGAACTGGAGTTAGACAGAGGGCTGATCTTGCACTGAGCTCAAAAGCTCCCTCTTGAGTTCTGTTGAAGGAGGCCTCAAAGCCAAGAGAGGAACAAGTTATTTATTTTAAAAGATAATGTTTAAAATAACAAAGTTATAAGACCTTATAATTACATTTAATACAAACACAATAAGGTCTGTATGAAGAAAATGATAAAAATGTTAATGGAAGACATCTACAGAGAGTCAAGATAAACTCTTGAGAGTCATGCTCATTCATTCATTGAAAGATGCAATATCATAAAGATGCTAGAATCTTCACATTAATTTATAAAGCCAAATATATTTCAACAAGTCATGAGAAAAATAATATGTAAGGAATTTGGCAAGTCTATTTTAAAATTTATAAAGAAAAGGATAAACATAAAAGAATAGCTAAAATACAAATCCGAAAAATAAATATAAGGTTGAAGGAATTGACTTAAAATACATTCAAACTTATTAAAAACTACAATCATTAAAAAGTGTGCTACTGCTACAGAAGTAAACAAATCCACCAATGAAAAGTCCAGAAGCAAATTCATGTATACATAGGAACTAATTAAATGATGGAGCTGGTTATTCATTAAAGAGAAGAACCATATAATAAATTGTGCTGGGACAAGCAATTCTCTGAATGAAACAAAGTAAAACTGGATTCCTACTATACTCCACATTTACAAATCAATTTCAAGGTAATTAAATATTTAAAATAGAAAAGCAAATGACCTGTCCAGACAAGATGGTGTAGAATCATCTCTCCATCTGCTCTTCACTGCTAAGTATAACTATAAACTCAAGAAATGTTGTAAGAGACAATGTAAGGGGAACTCTAATAAGTTGAAACAGGTAGGATAACTGGTGACATATGAGAGGACTGGAGAAATAGTATAATGACAGGATATTTTAGTATTTCCTACCCAATAAACAAAAAAGGTGATTCAGGCCTAGCAGCAAAAGGTAATGTGTTTTCTTTTCTGTGGAAATCAAACCAGGAACCAAACAGGAAAATCTCTAAACACTTGGAAGCTATATAACACTTTATTAAATCACCTATGAGAGTCAGAGAGTAAAAGAGGAAGACTCAAAGGAAATGAAAAGAAAACTACATTGAACTAAATGAAAACCAAAATACAACATAATAAAATACGTTGAACAAACCATTAACTCACAGAATGGATTGGATGAATATCAAGGGAATTATGCAGAGGGTAAAAGTCAAGTCCCAAAGGACAAAGAGAGTATTATTACACTTAAATAACAATCTTAAAATTAAAAATGTAGAACACATTAGTGGTGGCCTGGGGTTAGGAACTGGAGGGTAGGATATAGAGGAAGGTAGTAAGGGCGATAAATGGGCAATACCAGGATCCTTATGATTCTATACCTTGATTCTATCCATGTCAACATCCTGGTTATAATATTGTACTATAGTTTTGTAAGACGTTACTGTTGGGGTATTATGGGAAAAGGGTACATAGGATCTCTCTGATTTATATTTAATAACTACATGTGAATCTAAAACTATCTCCAAATAAAAAGGTTAGTTTAAAAAAATACACAGTGGAACAAAAAATTTAAGTAAAATCTGTAGATTAAATAAAAGCATTGTATCAATGCTAATTTCTTAATTGGAATAATTATATTGTTTTTGTAAGCAATGTCTGTTTTTATAAATTATAGATTGAAAGAATTCCTTAAGCAAGCAACAATAAATGTTAACATAAAAACTGATAAAGTTGACTACATTAAAATTAAGAATTTACAATCATTAAAAATCATAAATAGGGTTGGGATTGTGGCTCAGTGGTAGAGTGCTTGCCTCTCATGCATGAGGCCCTGGGTTCGATCCTCAGCACCACATACAAAGCGATAAAATAAAGACATTATGTCCATCTACAACCAAAAAAACTTTAAAAAAAAATCATAAATACATAGAAAATGTAAGTCACTATCTGGAATAAGACAATCTGCATTCATAAAATTGACCAAGAAACTTTTATCAATACACATGTATCTTTTGAAATGGATCAAGAAATACATCTTTGTATGTCAAAGATAAATATTTTTCAAAGAACAACCCAACAGAAAAATGGGCAAAAGTTATGAAATATTATTTCACAGAAGCTAATATATGTATTGTCTATAATCAAAAAAGCATATGTCCCATTTGGTAATCAGAAAAATGAAAATTAAGACCTAATGAGGTAACTTTTTAATCATTAGGTTAGCAAAAAAATCAAGAACCCTGGTAATATCAATTGCTGGAAAGAGTGTAGAGTGATAAGGAATTCTGAGGGTGGGTTTGTAAATATGACCAACTGGTTTGAAAAGAATATGACACTATCTAGTAAAATCTCTTCCTCATTCCTAGATTAATGCACTACAGAAAATCTTCCACAGGTACCCAGGGAAATGTGTACAATGATATCCATGGTATCACTGTCTAATAGACCAAGAGTTTGGAAACAACCTGAACATTCTTTAACAACAGAACATAGAAGTAAATACTATGAATTGGACTACAGACACATACAGCAACATGGAAGAATCTTAAAAACAAAACACTAACTCAAAAAAACAAGTAGCAGAAAACTACATACACTATTTCATGTCATACATTTAGTAGTATGTATTTTCATTTATATATTATATTCAAATACATATATTTCAATGAAACATTAATTGAACATATCTTAAATTGTGGTATAATCATAAACCCACAATTATTCATAAGTTGTATCTTAAAATATGGATATTGATTGAAGTTTTCAAAATGTTGTAATTCCGGAGAATATTTTTTCACTACAAATTCATTTCCATATTTTCTAAATTATCTATGATTTTACATATAAAATTCCAAATAAATAGTAGCGTTTAAAACCTAAAAGTAATCAGTATCTCTTTCTTAGTTGCTTTTATTATGATTCACATTTACTTGCTTTACATTAGCAGAATATATTTACTATAATAATATAATTATATTAATTTAATTTTCTACTCAGACTAGCAGTAAATACATTGATTTAATTCTAATCTATTTAACATGGCACAATACTTTGAATAAATACTTTGTTAATATATTTCCTCAGGGATGTTAAGTAAATTACTTCAACAGTTGAAGACATTCAATATTGTTTTCAAAGTATTATTAAAATTCCCTTGACACACAATCATAGGTTCCTTCACACTTTCTATATTTAAAATTCTGAAAAAAATGCAAAACTATTTTCTTATCAATTATATATATGAGAATTATAATGGTTTAACATTCTGATGCAATATTTTAAATTACTGGAAAATATCAATCAGATCCTAGATTGATGCCAGAGTCACAAATATTCTTTAGGCAAAAATAAAAATAGCTGCATAGAAACATTCCAGAATACTGGGGTAAATGCAACTAAATTCACTGTAATAAATGCAAGGTATCAGCCCTTACATAGATGAGAACTCTTGAAGACCACCATTATAACAGGTACAATACAACACAAGGACACATACCATCACATGAGAATTGATGGGAACCTTCTCTTCACATTTTCATATAATTATTTTTAAACTATAATATGTTTTATATAATTACTGCTGGCAGATGTCTCAACAAATGTATTCCATTTGTTAGCTGAGCACAGTGGTACATACCTGTACTCCCAGTTACTCAGAAAGTTGAGGTAGGAGATTCACTTCAGCCCACAAGTTCAAGATAAGCCTACACAACATAGTGAAACACCAGTCTCAAAAAAAAAAAAATCCATTTAATTTTCATTAAATGAATCAAAAGAGAGAATAGCACCTAAAGAAGTTGAGAGTTGTGTACCTTTTATGAGCACTTAAGCACTTTCAAACATGTATCAGAAGATGTGCAAACATTAAATACAAGAAAATTAGCCACCATAGATCTCTAATTTCCATACTGCTATTTGTATATAATCTAAATAAGGGAAACTATACCTACAATTAGGGAAAGCTTTTTATAAATTACTCACTCCATTATATAATTAAATGACTAAAATGGTTAAAAAGTAATGAATACAGAAGCCTTTAAGTCAGTAGATTCACGTAGTACTTAAAACAAAAGAGAAAAACAGTATTAAAAATCAAAGATCATTTATCATACCCTGGCAGATAACCTTTTCTATAGAAACATTATCATTACTTGAGTATAAATTCTCTAATAGGCACTTCATTAGAGATCTAACGTATATTATTTCATTGAATCCTGACAAAAACTCTTTGATGAATATATTATTCTTCCCAGTGTTTAGAGATGGAAACATGAAAACAATGTACTATGTCTGTATAAGTAATAAGTGGTAGATCTGGATTTCATTATTGATTAGATTTCAAAATAATGCATCTAACTGAAGTACATGCTATACTATGTTGGTAGATATATACTATGCTGAAGGCAAACAGATTATCACAGTTAACTTATGCAAAGTTAAGTTATGAAATAACTAAATGAAGGCTAAAAATACATTCCTTTAACAAAATATATTATTTTTAAATATCTAAAGGAGTTAAAATAAATGGATTAAAATGAAAACTCACTCAAGTGAGTTTTTTGTTTTAATAGCTATATTTGGAGTATAACAGAGTTTTTAAAAGTCACTGTTGTATAACATGTATTATTAATGACAAAATAAATGATTAAAATAATACATCTAAAATTATTAATTATAAATTGTTAATGAAAATTTAAAACCATTTCTTTATTTTTAATTAGTTTATTTAATTGCATTTCAAGTCATAATACATATATAGAGCTCAGTTTTTCCACTTCTCTGCTTGCAAACCAGATAAAGTCACACCAATTGTGTCTTCATACATGCACCAAGGGTAGTGATGACAATCTCAATCAACCATCTTTACTATACCCATTCCCCTTTCCTGCCCCCCACCTCCCCCATGCCGCGTCCAGAGTTCCTCCATTTCTCTTATGTTTCCCATTCCCACCTCCCTTATTTATCAGCATCCACTAATCAGAGAGAACATTCGGCATTTGGTTTTTTGGGATTGGCTTACTTCACTTAGCATAATGCTTTCCAATTCCATCCATTTGCATGCAAATGCCATAATTTTATTCTCTTTTATTGCTGAATAATATTCCATTGTGTATATGTACCACAGTTTCTTTATCCATTCATCTATTGAAGGACATCTAGGTTGCTTCCACAGTTTTGCAATTGTGAATTGTGCTGCTATAAACATTGAAGTGGCTGCTTTACTGTAGTGTGCTGTTTTTAAGTCTTTAGGGTATAGG